>JAANDH010001683.1:6106-19336 GCA_011799765.1 Nymphaea thermarum | reverse complement strand
TCATTTTCTTTTAAAGTTGTGATTTCAATCCACTAAATCATTCAATATAGATGTAACAACAAGTTAAGAACATTCAATTTGATATGTGTGATCAAGAGAATCACTTAAATCCCACACGTATTGATAGGAACTTGTGATTTCAATCCCTTAAATCATTCACTATAGATGTAATAAGAAGTTAAACTCATTGGATTAGATAAAAGGGATCAAACAAATACATTGGTCTCATTTGTGTCCATATAAACTAGAGATTTTGATCATTTAAATCATTTGTTATGGACATTATAACAAGTGAAACATATTGGATTAACTAAAAGGGATCATATGAATGAGTTGAATCTCATTCATTTTCATACAAACTTGTGATTTAAATCCACAAAATCATTTAATGTGAATGTAACAACAAGTTAAACACATTCAACAAAATATGTGTGATCAAATGAATCTATTAAATCTCTCTCGTTTTGATACGAACTTGAGATTTTTATCTCTTAGATCCTTCGTTAGAGATGTAACCACAAGTTGAACTCATTGGATTAGTTTCAAGGGATCAATCGAATGCGTTGGTCTTATTTGTATCTAATAAACTAGTGATTTTGATCAATTAAATCATTCATTCTAGACACTATAACAAGTTACACATATTAGATTAACAATAAGGGATCATATGAATAAGTTGAATCTCGCTCATTTTCATACAAACTTGTGATTTCAATCCACTAAATCATTGAATGTGAATGTAACAACAAGTTAACCATGTTCAATTAATTATGTGTGATCAAATGAGTCAATTAAATCCATCTCGTATTGATACGAACTTGTAATTTCAATCTCTTAGATCATTCGTTAGGGATGTAACTACAAGTTTAACTAATTGGATTAGATATAAGGGATCAAACAAATGTGTTGGTCCCATTTCTACCCATGTAAACTAGAGATTTGATCATTCAAATCATTCGTTATGGACATTATAACAAGTGAAACATATTAGATTAACTAAAAGGGATCATATGAACGAGATGAATCACATCCATTTTCATACAAACTTCTGATTTCAATCATTTAAATCATTCATTATAGATGTAATAACAACTGAGACACATTATATTAAATATAAGGGAGCAATGAATCACTTGAATCTTATTCATTTTCTTTTTAAGTTGTGATTTCAATCCACTAAATCATTCAATATTGATGGAAACTTGTGAATTCAATCCCTTAAATCATTCACTATAGATGTAACAAGAAGTTAAACTCATTGGATTAGATACAAGGGATCAAACAAATGCATTGGTCTCATTTGTATCCATATAAACTAGCGAATTTAATCAATTAAATCATTCATTATGGATATTATAATAAGTGAATATTAGATTCACCACAAGGGATCATATGATCTCATTCATTTTCATACAAACTTGTGATTTCAATCCACTAAATCATTGAACGTGAATATGACAACAAGTTCGACACATTCTATTAAATTCTCTCGTACTGATACGAAGTTCGAATTTCAATCTCCTAGATCGTTCGTTAGAGATGTAACTACAAGTTCAACTCATTGGATTAGTTTCAAGGGATCAAACGAATGCATTGGTCTCATTTGTTTGAACAAATGAATCAATTAAATCCCTCTCGTATCGATACAAACCTGTAATTTCAATCTCTTAGATCATTCGTTAGGGATGTAACTAAAGTTCAACTCATTGGATTAGTTATAAGGGATCAAACAAATGCATTGGTCCCATTTCTACCCATGTAAACTAGAGACTTTGATCATTTAAATCATTCGTTAAGAACATTATAACAAGTGAAACAAATTAGATTAACTAAAAGGGATCATATGAATGAGATGAATCACATTCATTTTCATACAAACTTGTGATTTCAATCATTTAAATCATTATAGATGTAATAACAAGTGAGACACATTAGATTAAATATAAGTGAGCAATGAATCAATTGAAACTCATTTATTTTCTTTTAAGCTTGTGATATCAATCCACTAAATCATTCAATATAGATGTAACAACAAGTTACGCACATTCAATTAAATATGTGTAATCAAGAGAATCACTTAAATCCCACTCATATTCATAGGAACATGTGATTTCAATCTCTTAAATCATTCACTATTAATGTAATAAGAAATTCAACTCACTGCCTTAGAAATAAGAGATCAAACAAATGCATTGGTCTCATTTGTATCCATATAAACTAGCGATTTTAATCATTTAAATCATTCATTATAGATATTATAACAAGTGAATATTAGATTAACTGTAGGGGATCATATGAATTAGTTGAATGACATTCATTTTCATACAAACTTGTTATTTCAATCCACTAAATCATTGAACGCGAATGTAACAACAAGTTAACCACGTTCAACTAAATATGTGTGATCAAATGAATAAATTAAATCCCTCTCATATTGATTCGAACTTGGGATTTCAATCTCTTAGATCGTTCATTAGAGATGTAACTACAAGTTCAACTCACAGGATTAGTTATAAGGGATCAAAACGAATGTGATGGTCTCATTTGTATCTACATAAACTGGTGATTTTAATCATTTAAGTCATTCATTATAGACATTACAACAAGTTAAACATATGAGATTAATAATAAGGGATCATATGAATAAGTTGAATCTCATTCATTTTCATACAAACTTTTGATTTCAATTCTACTAAATCATTGAATGTGAATATAACAACAAGTTAACCACGTTCAATTAAATATGTGTGATCAAATGAATCAATTAAATCCCTCTCGTATTGATACGAACTTGGAATTTCAATCTCTTAGATCGTTCGTTAGAGATGTAACTACAAGTTCAACTCATTGTATTAGTTTCAAGGGATCAAACGAATGCGTTGGTCTCATTTGTATCTACACAAACTAGTGATTTTAATCATTTAAATCATTCATTATATACATTATAATAAGTTAAACATATTAGATTAACAATAAGGGATCATATGAATGAGTTTAATCTCATTCATTTTCATACAAACTTGTGATTTCAGTCGACTAAATCATTCAAAGTGAATGTAACAACAAGTTAACCACATTCAATAAAATATCTGTGATCAAATGAATCAATTAAATCTCTCTCATATTGATTCGAACTTGGGATTTCAATCTCTTAGATCGTTCGTTAGAGATGTAACTACAAGTTTAACTCACTGGATTAGTTACAAGGGATCAAACGAATGCGTTGGTCTCATTTCTATCTACAAAAACTTGTGATTTTAATCGTTTAAATCATTCATTATAGACATTATAACATGATAAACATATTGGATTAACATTAAGGGATCATATGAATAAGTTGAATCTCATTCATTTTCATACAAACTTGTGATTTCAATCCACTAAATCATTGAATGTAAATATAACAATAACTTAACCACATTCAATTAAATATGTGTGATCAAATGAATCAATTAAATCCCTCTCGTATTGATACAAACTTGTAATTTTAATCTCTTAGATCATTCGTTAGGGATGTAACTACAACTTCAATTCATTGGGTTAGATATAAGAGATCAAACAAATGCGTTGGTCCCATTTCTACCCATGTAAACTATATATTTTGATCACTTAAATAATTCGTTATGGACATTATAACATGTGAAACATATTAAATTAACTAAAGGGGATCATATGAATGGGATGAATCACATTCATTTTAATACAAACTTGTGATTTCAATCATTTAAATCATTCATTATAGATGTAATAACAAGTGAGACACATTAGATTAAATATAAGTGAGCAATGAATCACTTGAATCGCATTCATTTTCTTTTAAAGTTGTGATTTCAATCCACTAAATCATTCAATATAAATGTAACAAGTTTAGAACATTCAATTACATATGTGTGATCAAGAGAATCACTTAAATCCCACTCGTATTGAAAGGAAATTGTGATTTCAATCCCGTAATCATTCACTATATATGTAATAAGAAGTTAAACTCATTGGATTAGATACAAGGGATCAAACAAATGCATTGATCTCATTTGTATCCATAGAAACTAGAGATTTTGATAATTTAAATAATTTGTTATGGACGTTATAACACGTGAAACATATTAGATTAACTAAGAGGGATCATATGAATGAGTTGAATCTGATTCATTTACATACAAACTTGTGGTTTAAATCCACAAAATCATTTAATGTGAATGTAACAACAAGTTAACCACATTCAATAAAAAATGTGTGATGAAAAGAATCAATTAAATTTCTCTCGTATAGATACGAACTTGGTCTCCTAGATCGTTTGTTAGATATGTAACCACAAGTTCAAGTCATTGGATTGGTTTCATGGTATCAAACGAATGCATTGGTCTCATTTGTTTCTACATAAACTAGTGATTTTAATCGTTTAAATCATTCATTATAGACGTTATAACAAGTTAAACATATTAGATTAACAATAAGGGTTCATATGAACAAGTTGAATCTCATTCATTTTGACAAACTTGTGATTTCAATCCACTAAATCATTGAATGTGAATATAACAGTAAGTTAGCCATGTTCAATTAAATATGTGTGATCAAATGAATCAATTAAATCCCTCTTGTACTGATACGAACTTCGGATTTCAATCTCTTAGATCATTCATTAGAGATGTAACTACAAGTTCAACTGATTGGATTAGTTTCAAGGGATCAAACGAATGCATTGGTCTCATTTGTATCCATATAAACTAGAGATTTTAATCGTTTGAATCATTCATTATAGACATTGTAACAAGTTAAACATATTAGATTAATAATAAGGGATCATATGAATAAGTTAAATCTCATTCATTTTCATACAAACTTGTGATTTGAATCCACTAAGTCATTGAATGAGAATATAACAACAAGTTCGACTCATTGGATTAGATATAAGAGATCAGACAAATGCGTTGGTCCCATTTCTACCCATATAAAGGAGAGATTTAGATCATTTAAATCATTCATTATAGACATTATAACAAGTGAAACATATTAGATTATCTAAAAGAGATCATATGAATGAGATGAATCACATTCATTTTCATACAAATTTGTGATTTCAATCATTTAAATCATTCATTGTAGATGTAATAACAACTAAGACACTTTAGATTAAATAAAAGTGAGCAATGAATCACTTGAATCTCATTCATTTTCTTTTAATGTTATGATTTCAGTCCACCAAATCATTCAATATTGTTGTAAGAACAAGTTAAGAACAATCAATTAGATATGTGTGATCAAGAGAATCACTTAAATCTCACTCGTATTGAGAGATTTGGTGGACAATCAATTAGATATTGTTGTAAGAACAAGTTAAGAACAATCAATTAGATATGCATTGGTCTCATTTGTATCCATATAAACTAGCAATTTTATTCATTTAAATCATTCATTATAGATATTATAACAAGTGAATATTAGATTAACTATAGGGGATCATATGATCTCATTCATTTTGATACAAACTTGTGATTTCAATCCACTAAATCATTGAACGTGAATATAACAACAAGTTAACCACATTCTATTAAATAGGTGTGAACAAATGAATCAATTAAATCTCTCTCGTATTGATACGAAGTTGGGATTTCAATCCCCTAGATCGTTCGTTAGAGATATAACAACAAGTTCAACTCATTGGATTAGTTTCAAGATATCAAACGAATGCATTGGTCTCATTTGTATCTACATAAGCTAGTGATTTTAATCATTTAAATAATTCATTATAGACATTATAACAAGTTAAAAATATTAGATTAACAATAGAGGATCATATGAATAAGTTGAATCTCATTCATTTTCAAACAAACTTGTGATTTAAATCCACTAAATCATTGGATGTGAATATAACAACAAGTTAACCACGTTCAATTAAATATGTGTGATCAAATGAATCAATTAAATCCCTCTTGTATTGATACGAACCTGTAATTTCAATCTCTTAGATAATTCGTTAGGGATGTAACTACAAGTTCAACTCATTTTGATCATTTAAATCATTCGTTACGGACTTTATAACAAGTGAAAAATATTAGATTAACTAAAAGGAATCATATGAATGAGATGAATGACATTCATTTTCATACAAACTTGTGATTTAATCATTTAATTCATTCATTATAGATGTAATAACAAGTGAGACACATTAGATTAAATATAAGTGAGCAATGAATCACTTGAATCTTATTCATTTTCTTTTAAAGTTGTGATTTCAATCCCCTAAATCATTCAATATAGATGTAACAACAAGTTAAGAACATTCAATTAGATATGTGTGATCAAGAGAATCACTTAAATCCCACACGTATTGATAGGAACTTGTGATTTCAATCCCTTAAATCATTAACTATATATGTAATAAGAAGTTAAACTCATTGGATTAGATACAAAGGATCAAACAAATGCATTGATCTCATTTGTATCCATAGAAACTAGAGATTTTGATAATTTAAATCATTTGTTATGGACGTTATAACACGTGAAACATATTAGATTAACTAAGAGGGATCATATAAATAAGTTGAATCTCATTCATTTTCATGCAAACTTGTGATTTCAATCCACTAAATCATTGAATGTGAATATAACAACAAGTTAAACACATTCAACCAAATATGTGTGATCAAATGAATCTATTAAATGTCTCTCATTTTGATACGAACTTGGGATTTCAATCTCTTAGATCGTTCGTTAGAGATGTAACTACAAGTTGAACTCATTGGATTAGTTTGAAGGGATCAAACAAATGCATTGGTCTCATTTGTATCTAATAAACTAGTGATTTTGAAAAATTAAATCATTAAATATGGACACGATAACAAGTTAAAAATATTAGATTAACAATAAGAGATCATATGAATAAGTTGAATCTCATTCATTTTCATACAAACATGTGATTTCAATCCACTAAATCATTGAATGTGAATATAACAACAAGTTAATCACGTTCAATTAAATATGTGTGATCAAATGAATCAATTAAATCCCTCTCGTATCGATACAAACTTGTAATTTCAATCTCTTAGATCATTCGTTAGGGATGGAACTACAAGTTCAACTCATTGGATTAGATATAAGGGATCAAACAAATGCATTGGTTCCATTTCTACCCATGTAAACTAGAGATTTTGATCATTTAAATCATTCGTTATGGGCATTATGACAAGTGAAACATATTAGATTAACTAAAAGGGATCATATGAATGAGATGAATCACATTCATTTTCATACAAACTTGTGATTTCAATCATTTGAATCATTCATTATAGATGTAATAGCTAGTCAGACACATCACATTAAATATAAGTGAGCAATGAATCACTTGAATCTCATTCATTTTCTTTTAAAGTTGTGATTTCAGTCCACTAAATCATTCAATATAGATGTAACAACAAGTTAAGAACATTCAATTAGATATGTGTGATCAAGAGAATCACTTAAATCCCACCTGTATTGATGAGAACTTGTGATTTCAATCCCTTAAATCATTCACTATAGATGTAATAAGATGTTAAACTCATTGGATTAGATACAAGGGATCAAACAAACACAATGGTCTCATTTGTGTCCAAATAAACTAGAGATTTTGATCATTTAAATCATTTGTTATGGACATTATAACAAGTGAAACATATTGGATTAACTAAAAGGGATCATATGAATGAGTTGAATCTCATTCATTTTCATACAAACTTGTGATTTAAATCAACAAAATCATTCAATGTGAATGTAACAACAAGTTAAACATATTAGATTAACAATAAGGGATCATATGAATAAGTTGAATCTCATTCATTTTCATACAAACTTGTGATTTCAATCCACTAAATCATTGAATGTGAATGTAACAACAAGTTAACCATGTACAATTAATTATGTGTGATCAAATGAATCAATTAAATCCCTCTCGTATCGATACGAACTTGTAATTTCAATCTCTTAGATCATTCGTTAGGGATGTAAGTACAAGTTCAACTCATTAGATTAGATATAAGGGATCATACAAATGTGTTGGTCCTATTTCTACACATGTAAACTAGAGATTTTCATCATTTAAATCATTCGTTAAGGACATTATAACAAGTGAAACATATTAGATTAACTAAAAGGGATCATATGAATGAGATGAATGGCATTCTTTTCATACAAACTTGTGATTTCAATCATTTAAATCATTCATTACAGATGTAATAACAAGTGAGACATATTAGATTAAATATAAGTGAGCAATGAATCACTTGAATCTCATTTATTTTCTTTTAAGCTTGTGATATCAATCCACTAAATCATTCAATATAGATGTAACAACAAGTTAAGCACATTCAATTAGATATGTGTGATCAAGAGAATCACTTAAATCCCACTCGTATTGATAGGAACTTGTGATTTCAATCCCTTAAATCATTCACTATTAATGTAATAAGAAATTCAACTCATNACATTGGTCTCATTTGTATCCATATAAACTAGCGATTTTAATCATTTAAATCATTCATTATAGATATTATAACAAGTGAATATTAGATTAACTGTAGGGGATCATATGAATTAGTTGAATCTCATTCATTTTCATACAAACATGTGATTTCAATCCACTAAATCATTGAACGCGAATGTAACAAGAAGTTAACCACGTTTAATTAAATATGTGTGATCAAATGAATAAATTAAATCCCTCTTGTATTGATACGAACTTGGGATTTCAATCTCTTAGATCGTTCGTTGGAGATGTAACTACAAGTTCAACTCATTGGATTGGTTTCAAGGGATCAAAACTAATGCGATGGTCTCATTTGTATCTACATAAACTGGTGATTTTAATCATTTAAATCATTCATTATAAACATTACAACAAGTTAAACATATTTGATTAACAATAAGGGATCATATGAATAAGTTGAATCTCATTCATTTTCATACAAACTTTTGGTTTCAATTCTACTAAATCATTGAATGTGAATATAACAACAAGTTAACCATGTTCAATTAAATATGTGTGATCAAACGAATCAATTAAATCCTTCTCGTATTGATACGAACTTGGAATTTCAATCTCTTAGATCGTTCGTTAGATATGTAACTACAAGTTCAACTCATTGTATTAGTTTCAAGGGATCAAATGAATGCGTTGGTCTCATTTGTATCTACATAAACTAGTGATTTTAATCATTTAAATCATTCATTATATACATTATAACCAGTTAAACATATTAGATTAACAATAAGGGATCATATGAATAAGTTGAATCTCATTCATTTTCATACAAACTTGTGATTTCAGTCCACTAAATCATTCAAAGTGAATGTAACAACAAGTTAACCACATTCAATAAAATATTTGGGATCAAATGAATCAATTAAATCTCTCTCATATTGATTCGAACTTGGGATTTCAATCTCTTAGATCGTTCGTTAGAGATGTAACTACAAGTTCTACTCACTGGATTAGTTATAAGGGATCAAACGAATGCATTGGTCTCATTTCTATCTACATAAACTTGTGATTTTAATCGTTTAAATCATTCATTGTAGACATTATAACATGATAAACATATTGGATTAACATTAATGGATCATATGAATAAGTTGAATCTCATTCATTTTCATACGAACTTGTGATTTCAATCCACTAAATCATTGAATGTAAATATAACAACAATTTAACCACATTCAATTAAATATGTGTGATCAAATGAATCAATTAAATCCCTCTCGTATTGATACGAACTTGGAATTTCAATCTCTTAGATCGTTCGTTAGAGATGTTACTACAACTTCAATTCATTGGATTAGATATAAGGGATCAAACAAATACGTTGGTCCGATTTCTACCCATGTAAACTAGAAATTTTGATCACTTAAATCATTCGTATTGGACATTATAACAAGTGAAACATATTAAATTAACTAAAAGGGATCATATGAATGGGAAGAATGACATTCATTTTAATACAAACTTGTGATTTCAGTCATTTAAATCATTCATTATAGATGTAATAACAAGTGAGACACATTAGATTTAATATAAATGAGCAATGAATCACTTGAATCACATTCATTTTCTTTTAAAGTTGTGATTTCAATCCACTAAATCCTTCAATATAAATGTAACAACAAGTTTAGAACATTCAATTACAAATGTGTGATCAAGAGAATCACTTAAATCCCNACTTAAATCCCACTCGTATTGATAGGAACTTGTGATTTCAATCCCGTAAATCATTCACTATAGATGTAATAAGAAGTTAAATTCATTGGATTAGATACATGGGATCAAACAAATGCATTGGTCTCATTTGTATCCATAGAAACTTGAGATTTTGATAATTTAAATCATTTGTTATGGGCGTTATAACACGTGAAACGTACTAGATTAACAAAGAGGGATCATATGAATGAGTTGAATCTGATTCATTTTTATATAAACTTGTGATTTAAATCCACAACATCATTTAATGTGAATGTAACAACAAGTTAACCACATTCAATAAAAAATGTGTGATGAAATGAATCAATTAAATTTCTCTCGTATTGATACGAACTTGGGATTTCAATCTCCTAGATCGTTTGTTAGAGATGTAAACACAAGTTCAACTCATTGGACTGGTTTCAAGGGATCAAACGAATGCATTGGTCTCATTTGTTTCTACATAAACTAGTAATTTTAATCGTTTAAATCATTCATTATAGACGTTATTACAGGTTAAACATATTAGATTAACAATAAGGGTTCATATGAATAAGTTGAATCTCATTCATTTTCATACAAACTTGTGATTTCAATCCATTAAATCATTGAATGTGAATATAACAACAAGTTAATCATGTTCAATTAAATATGTGTGATCAAATGAATCAATTAAATCCCTCTTGTACTGATACGAACTTTGGATTTCAATCTCTTAGATCGTTCATTAGAGATGTAACTACAAGTACAACTCATTGGATTAGTTTCAATGGATCAAACGATTTCATTGGTCTCATTTGTATCTATATAAACTAGAGATTGTGATCATGTGAATCATTCATTATAGACATTGTAACAAGTTAAACATATTACATTAACAATAAGGGATCGTATGAATAAGTTGAATCTCATTCATTTTCATACAAACTTGTGATTTGAATCCACTAAGTCATTGAATGACAATATAACAACAAGTTCGACTCATTGGATTAGATATAAGAGATCAAACAAATGCGTTGGTCCCATTTTTACCAATGTAAACTAGAGATTTTGATCATTTAAATCATTTGTTATGGACATTATAACAACTGAAACATATTAGATTAACTAAAAGGGATCATATAAATGAGATGAATCATATTCATTTTAATACAAACTTGTTATTCCAATCATTTAAATCATTTATTATAGTTGTAATAACAAGTGTCACACATTAGGTTAAATATAAGTGAGCAATGAATCACTTGAATCTCATTCATTTTCTTTTAAAGTTGTGATTTCAATCCACTAAATCATTCAATATAGATGTAACAACAAGTTAAGAACATTCAATTAGATATGTGTGATCAAGAGATTCACTTAAATCCCACTTGTATTGATAGGAACTTGTGATTTCAATCCCTTAAATCATTCACTATAGATGTAGTAAGAAGTTAAACTCATTGGATTAGATACAAGAGATCAAACAAATGCATTGGTCTCATTTGTATCGATATAAACTAGAGATTTTGATAATTTAAATAATTTGTTATGGACATTATAACAAGTGAAACATATTAGATTAACTAAAAGGGATCATTTGAATGAGTTGAATCTCATTCATTTTCATACAAACTTGTGATTTAAATCCACAAAATCATTTAATGTAAATGTAACAAGTTCACCACATTCGATAAAATATGTGTGATGAAATGAATCAATTAAATCTCCCTCGTATTGATACGAACTTGTGATTTCAATCTCCTTGATCGTTTGTTAGATAAGTAATCACAAGTTCAACTCATTGGATTGGTTTCAAAGGATCAAACGAATGCAATGGTCTCATTTGTTTCTACATAAACTGGTGATTTTAATTGTTTAGATCATTCATTCTAGACAGTATAACAAGTTAAACATATTAGATTAACAATAAGGGATCATATGAATAAGTTGAATCTCATTCATTTTCATACAAACTAGTGATTTCAATCCACTAAATCAATGAATGTAAATATAACAACAAGTTAACCACATTCAATTAAATATGTGTGATCAGATGAATCAATTAAATCCCTCTTGTATTGATACAAACATGGGATTTCAATCTCTTAGATCGTTCGTTAGAGTTGTTACTACAAGCTCAACTCATTGGATTAGTTTCAAGGGATCAAATGAATGCATTGGTCTCATTTGTATCTACATAAACTAGAGATTTTAATCGTTTAAATCATTCATTATAGACATTGTAACAAGTTAAACATATTAGATTAACAATAAGGGATCATATGAATAAGTTGAATCTCATTCATTTTCATACAAACTGGCGATCTCAATCCACTAAATCATTGAATGAGAACATAACAACAAGTTAACCACGTTCAATTAAATATGTGTGATCAAATGAATCAATTAAATCCTTCTCGTATTGATACGAACTTGTAATTTCAATCTTTTAGATCATTTGTTAGGGATGTAACTACAAGTTTGACTCATTGGATTAGATATAAGGGATCAAACAAATGCATTGGTCTCATTTCTACCAATGTAAACTAGAGATTTTGATCATTTAAATCATTCGTTATGGACATTATAACAAGTGAAACATGTTAGATTAACTAAAAGGGATCATTTTAATATGATGAATCACATTCATTTTAATACAAACTTGTGATTTCAATCATTTAAATCATTCGTTATAGATATAATAACAAGTGAGACACATTAGATTAAATATAAGTAAGCAATGAATCACTTGAATCTCATTCATTTTCTTTTAAAGTTGTAATTTCAATCCACCAAATCATTCAATATAGATGTAACAACAAGTTAAGAACATTCAATTAGATAGGTGTGATCAAAAGAATCACTTAAATCATTCGTTATGGACATTATAACAAGTGAAACATACTAGACTAAGTAAAAGGGATCATATAAATGAGATGAATCACATTCATTTTAATACAAACTTGTGATTCCAATCATTTAAATCATTCATTATAGATGTAATAACAAGTGAGACACATTAGATTAAATATAAGTGAGCA
>JAANDH010001682.1:0-51697 GCA_011799765.1 Nymphaea thermarum | reverse complement strand
TCATACTTGGGGCAGCTAAATCAGTTCCAGATCGGGTCGAAATCCGATTTCCAGACAAAAGAAAGTTTGTGCCAAATCAGACCCATTAATTTGTGACCCCATCGGCCGCATGGTACAGGAGAATAAGAAAGGACACGGTTAGGGATGTGAACGGATCGGATTCGGATCGGATATATCTTTAATCATATTCACTTTTTTGTAGGGCTATTGGGAGCAGTTCGCGATCTATGGCTGGGAATCTTGCATGTAGGGCTGCACAACGAGGAGAGCCACTTGGGCTCGATTTGTACTCGCTTGAAAAAGCTCGGCTCGTTCTCGACTTGTTTATAAACGAGCTATGTTCGAACTTACAAAGATACTTGAAACAATAAACAAGTTGAGTTTCAGTTCGACTCGTTTATACTCACCTTGACTCGCAAACCAACACTCTACATAATATTGCCAAAATCGGTTCACGGAATCACTGGTTTTAACTTTTAGGGCAAAATCAAATTTTCACATGTAACATGAGTTAACACTATATAATCACCCCAAATTTTTCAAGATTCTATATTTAACCTTTTTCAAACATTTCATGAGAACTTTACAGCAACCTTCAATCATTTTCGGCTTCAAACACTTCAATTTCTCTTAATTATGGTCAATTTCTAATTTTATTTGTCTATCAACAATATTTGGACTTATTTGGATCTTTTCAGACTTTGGACACAAAGCCCAATCTCAATTTAGACTTATTCTATAATTGAAACTGGGATCCGGGTCAAAAACTTATATAGAAGCCTAAAACAAATCCTAAGATCCAAAACAGAGCCCTAGATCCAAATTTACATCAACATACTAGCTCCAAATCCAAAATAGATCCCTAGATTCAAACCACCATTTTTTTTCTAAAACTAAACCATATTTAATCATTTCAACATTTGTCTCAATATATTTTATCTAGACTTGAACACACGTGCATGTTGGATTTAGGATAACATTTCAAATGTTGGAATGCGCAAAGGAAGAGACCTGTTCTTGGAAGGGTTAGCTCAAATAAAGGCATTCAGAACGGCCGGACCTCCTACCGACGGGCGAGTCCCTTTCTCTTTTATTTTAAAATAAAACATCATTTTTTTGAAGCACTCCAAAGACTAAAAGAAATTTTGAGGATGCAAACACACTTACACGAGTTAAACAAGTTAATGCAGGCACAAATTAATGCTTACACAAGTTAACGCCTAAACAAGTTAAATGGGTTAAGCGAGGAGTTGGAGCTCAATTTTTGTGTAGTCGAGTCGAGCTCAAGCTTGTTATAAAGAGCTTGACTCGAGTTCAAGCTCAAGTTTTTTGAGCCGAGTCGAACTCGAGCTGGCCAAGCTCAAGCTCGACTCGGCCCGTGTGCAGCCCCACTTGCATGGACAGAAGATGAATGGATAAGGCTTTGAAATTCAACCGTGTCTCTGTCCTTTTTGTATATTTGAGATCATTGGTTCGAGAAAAAAAAATTGATCTGAGATATTCGGTGAAGTTCTAATGAAAAATGCGGATGTTTGGCGAATTTCACCAAATATTTCAAATCATTTGTCTCATACCAACGATCCCAAATATACAACATGATTTATCAATTTTATTATTGAACTTGGGGTGATAATTGTACAAGGATATTACAATTCAAGTATATTTATTAGTGACTCCATTAGTTCCAATAAGAAACATTTCGTTTCGCTGCTGCACATCAATTTCTTCACTTTGATGGCCAATTTAGGACACATTCATTCGTCTAACTGATTTTATTATGTCGTCTTTTTTTTTTCTGCATATTCGGTATTAAATTTACTGTTAATTTTGTTAATTAATTTTAATCCCTAGTTTTTAGCCACGATCTGAAAGTTGATTTGGGGTTAAAACCTAGTGACCACCACCTACCATCAATAAGCCTAGGGTTCAGGCCGGGTATACGGGTAGGCCTTGGACTCGGGTTTCGGATGTCTGGCCCGCCCAATGCCTAGGCCTGACCACCAATTAAAGTCCTTTCACAAGGAACTTTGAAATAAACACCATGAACTGTTTTTGTGCTGTAAACTCTTGTTATTACATCTGTTTTTTATTAATATAATGCACTTAAAAAAGAAAAACAAAATATAAGGTTAAAATAACAATCATAGGTTAAAGGCACCAAGAGCGGAGTCAGTCATTTTTTGTTGAGGGGAGTTCAAAATTTTGACAGGAACCAAAATATCATTTTTTTTAATTTTTATATAAATAAATTTTTGAAAAATTTACATGTAAAATTTTAAAAATTTGTTTTTTAGTGGGAGCAGGGAACAACATTATAATTTTTATTGCCGGCTTACTTTTCCCCTAGTAAAACTCAAATAAAAAAAAATGTGAAAACAAAAGTTTTTTATATGCTAGCATGTTTTGATGGATCCATTGACATTTTTTTAATAATAATTTTCAGCATCTCAGGTAACATATGGTTTTGAGTCTCGCATCTAACATTTCTGAAAACAGGATTTAACGTTTCAACGTTTTAAGTTGTGCTTCACTCACGTCAGCGCCACTGGAAATCAATTAGTGGATATCCAATAGAACCGTTTCGAAAAAATAAGACATGGAAAAACTTTTAGTATCTGATTCAAAAATCAGATCAGATTCAGATTTAAGAAAGGACATCCGATTGAATTCAGATTTGAATATATATAGATATCGGTTGGATTTGGATACGGATTCGGATGAGTTTTTTTTTATAATAAATGTTTATATTTAATGATCCTTACAATTTCAACAGAGACGGAAACATAATTTTTGAGTGGGGGTCATGGCCCTTGCCATCCCCTTGGCTCGGCCCCTGAGCTTAAAGGACTATAAGTTAAAGAAAAAGTTCAATTCTTAGAATGTGTTTGCATTACTTTTAAAACGAAATTGTGGAGGCAAAATACCATTTTATTATGCCGTTTTAGGCATATTTACATGATACTCAAAACTGAGCTTGTGAGAAACCCACTTTTGTTAAAATGGTGTTTTTAAACTCGAAAATGTAAACTAGATTCCAGAAACTAATTAAAAAACTAAGTTATGGTAAAATAGGACTTAAATTATAATCAGATTCAGAATCTAGATTATATTCTGAATCATATTCGAAATGTTCAGTCTCAAATGTACATAAATATCTAAAAAGCACTTCTTCATTTGGGAACTAAGGGTAATTCCATATATGATATGCCAATATATCTTAGCCAAAAAGCTCGGCATGAGCATAGGCTCCTTCATTTGGGAAATAAGGTAAGGTTTATCCACTTCTTTTTGGACACTCGTCCATATACCACTTACCACTCATGGTACTAACGAGGGGGGTTTCCTGCCCATATCTAATCAGATTCAGAATCTAGATCAGATTCGGTTCAAATTTCAGATTCCAGTTCAGATATAAATGTGAAAAAATAGATTCAGAATGTAAAATCCAACTATGTGAATATCTAAAAAAGCAAAAACAGTTAATGATATTATCATTTTCCAATATGACCATTGACATATCTACCTAATATGTCTATGGAGGTCATTGATTTCTTTCTCAGACCAAGGACTGGATCCAGTTTTGAAAAACAAATATCTTCGTGAAACAATGGTAGAAACCAATAGTCATCCAGTTTGAGAGAGTAAGAAAGCCATAAAGGATGGCATCAAGTATGGATGGACACATGAAAAACCAAGCTAAAATCAAAGAGAAAAGATGAACAAAGTATTTATGGTAGAAGATCATGGTGCCATAAATACAAAATATTTTGCATTTAATGTTAGAAAAAAAGAAGTTATAACTGCTCCTTAACATAAAGGGCAATATTAGATGCATGACTTCTATATAAAGACGAGCTGCACACTTATCAACCCCGAGGTAGATAGTTGTAACCTTCCATGGATGTAAGTGATTAAACACTAAATGCTGGCATTTCTTCTTCTTTCCCAATCACAATCATCGTTCTGTCTAATATACCATCTAGGGGTGCAGCAAGAAATTTTTAACTAAGGGGCACACGCTAAAATTTTAAAAGGTACCAATATCAAAATTAAGAACATTTCTCTCAAATATCAATTTAAAAATATGATTTTTTGTGGGTNATACCATATGTAATCCATGTAGGTGAGAGTTTGATCCTTTGTTCCTTTAAACGATTTAAGGTTGGTTTGTGTAATGCTTGTATGGCATCTCAACTCAAAGAGTTTATTGATATGTTTCAATTGCTAATTTTTATTACATTCCTAATTCGTGTTCATTGACTTCACCCTACTTGGACCAATTGTTTCCTCATATTATGTCGATGATACCGTCGCTTATTGTACAGTCTCCTTCCTTCTCTCTTTCATGGGACTCTGAACCGAACATGCTCTGGGATTTTTAAACCAAACACACTTAGAGGTTGTTTGATTGCTGTCCATTGGGACAGGACAGACAGGACGTCCTGTCCATTACACTACTGTCCTGTCCTCATGGACATTGGTGTTTCTTGTCTACCGTTTGATGATTTTTGAAACAGAACGCTATGTTTTTCTTGTCCGGCGTTTGTTTCGTGTGTCTGTTCTGTCCGTCCTGTCCGTCCTATCCAACGTTTGTTTCGTGTGTGTCTGTTCTGTCCGTCCCGTCTGACGTTTGTTTAAGCAAGAAAGACTTTCAATTAAATATAAAATGAATCATTATTCTTGAATGCCATACTACAAAAATGGACATCTCACAATTTTCCCTATCAATGTTAACAAATATCGAACAATTACAAAAGCATCTGATAGATGAAGCAATGATTATTACATCGACTGGAAAAGCAAAGTACAACATTGACATATTCGCCTATATCACCATCACTGACGAACTAAAACACCATGGTCTCGTACAAATTAATTAAAATATTCAATTGTTGTATGTCATAAAACAAAAACAACTATACAACTTGCTAGATAACTAGTCTTCTGTCATGCACACTATTCTTTTAATCCACCTGATGTTCGCATTCCTGGAATCTTAGCTTGCTCTAACATCATGTCAAATAAAAACTGCACTTGATCTTCATCCCACTGTAGTTTGTCATGGTGGCTACTCATCTAAGTTTAACAAATAGAAGTACAAGAAAATCAAGCAATTCAGTTACATGAAATAAGTTAAACAATTGAATGCTTGTGCAAATAAACAAATATACAGTAATAATATGAAAAGTGAATGTTAAACGTAATTTTCTCCAAGTCAAAAAAGTAGAACCACATGATAAATAAACTGTAGACTTCCATTCAGATGGACTAACAGCAAGAGGCAGCATTACCATCATGATTTCTTCAAAGGACTATTTTACAAAAATGTTTCCAAAAATATGCACTTGTAGATGTCACCCTTCTAAGCAGGTTGCACTGACGTTTGTGCCATCAACCATTCCATTTCCAAGTGTATTTACAAAAGAAATCTGTCATAGAAAAATATGGTTGCAGGCTATATATCTACATGATCTTACAACATCCAATATATACTCGAACTGAGATCATAATGATTAGCATGTCATTGAAGTTGGTAGATAAGCAGCCGTACATGAACTTCCATGTTCAGTAACTTCAAGAGGAAATGAGGTTTTACTTGTCATAATCACAAGAGGAAGGTCTGCAACTGTGGTCAGGATTGGCAGCTTATTGATGCTACAACCTGACCCCAAAAGCAACTTCAGGGACCTTCATATGCTCAGGATGCATGTGAAACCATCATGGACATCACATTTTTTATATCTTTTCAGTACTTTAAACCCATTCAAAAATGCGCTCGAAATGCCAATACTAACCAGCAGGAAAACTTTCCAAGAGATGCAATGCACATGAGCACATTTTCTTGACATGCAAATGCATGCATAAATTCAGCCAAAGAAAGAGACAAGAAATTTTGCTAAACCATACAGCATAGACATCTCTGCGGAAATGCCTGTTTAAAGTCAAAACATTTAATCTTAAGTCAAAACATTTAACTGTTGCCAACTCAACGTTCTGAAGTTGTTTCAGATCCTTTTGTTTGGCCATGTGGAAGAAAGTATATGGAAAATTACATCAATGCTCCCAGCAAGGTCCCCTACTGCTCACCCCTGTTGTTCATTAAAGAATGAACGACGATTTTATAATCAGTCCTTGGAATCTAGCTCCCAATTGGGTAGGTATTCATTAGCGTCGTGGGCCATCTACGATCATAGTCATTAAGTATTGGCTTTCTTGGTGTGACAAGTAATGCCAAACAAATGACAAAGGTGGCCCTTAAATTGTTCTATACAAGTTGGCCCAACATTTAACTTAAAACAGTAACGTAATTTCTCCAAGTTACTGATGAGCTCTGTTTTTTCCTTCCTACAAGCGCAGCAAAAGTGAGGTCTACCAAAAAATTCCACAGAAGTCTTCTTTGGACAAATGTTATGTTCTTGGTTCTTGAGAACATAACATTTTGTGTAAAACTTTCGGTTATGGTTCAAGAGCTGTCATTCTTTGAATCACGAAGCTTCAAAGACAGGAGTTCAGCAGCTAGCTAGTAATTAACTTTATGAGCCATCATGAAATAGATTTAGTTAAAATATCCTTAGCAGCTTTCCTCCTTTAAGGTTTGTTTTAATATAGATGATCTGCTTTACATGAATGAGAGAGCAAAAAGAAGAACAGAATCACATATTTGGTTGGCAAAAAAATGCAAAAAAAATAAAAGGGATGTGTTTAACATATGCTTCATCTAAATGAGTCTGGTCAGCAGCTCAAACATTTATAGAACTGTCCATTAATCTGTTTATTCTTCTCATTTTGATTATGTGAAGCTGGATTTGTGCTGTGATTGGAGGCAAAAGTAATCGAACTTCTTGGACCAAGCAGTGTATATATATATATATATATATATATATATATATATATATATATATATATATATATATATATATATATATATATATATATATAGAATCCAAATTTTGCTGTTGCATTCACCAGCGATTCAAAATGCATGAAAAACCTTTACAGTATATCAATTCTTCGTGTTTCTCAATAAATAAAGAATGACCAGACATATGCGCAGGAGTCCTATGAGAAAAGAACACAGAAAATATGCAATTATATCCTTCCTGAGAGTTTGCTGTTATTCAAGACAGAGAGGGATAAAGACAGAGAGGGATACGCAGCCACAAAAAATGTTTTGGATGCAAATTACAGAATCTTAGGTCACCTATGAACAAACAGGCAGAACACATACTATCGACACTCAAAAAAAAAAAAAAAACAAGTTTGTAACAAAACAAAATAAAATTGATATATAGTTTCCATTTAATCCTTGCTAGCTGTTTAACTTCCCCAACCAGAGACCAGTTGGAGCACCACCATCTCTTCCTTCTCTCAGGCAGGCACAAGGCCTTCTCCTCTTTCCTTTTTTATCCTTTCTTTTCCAGTATAAGGTAGAGAGAGAATTCCCCTTTTGCTGCAACACATATCTGCTCTTCTCAACCCTTGCTTCTCCCCATCTGTCTTCCTTTCTTTTTTCGTCGTGTCCAGTAGGAGACCATACAACACAAGTTTTATCAGAGTTTTATGTGTTGGCATATGTAAACAAGCGTCACAAGGAAGAAAAACCAGATAATCGCCGCTTCTTTGACATACAATTTTGTTTTGATATATAGTGCTTGGAAGTTTGGTCGATCGTCATCCAAAAAAAAAAAAAAACAGGAAAGAAGAACTTAACGAGTTGGTGTTCAGGCACTTCATCTTCTTTGAACATAACGAGTAACAGCAGAGCGATTCAGGAAAACAGAAAAAAAAAGGCAAATATGCAGTTCAGAAGGCAACGCCCACAGCGTTCACCACGAAAACCACAATTAAACATCGCTAACATATGCAACACCAAGAACATCTATACTTTGCACAGAGAGAAAGGAAGAGAGAAGCATCTTGCGCCTAACCTCGACAGAGATGCGAAAGAGTCGCTGCTGCGGAGAGATGTCGTTCCTGCTAAGGAGAGGAGAAGAGGAAGCTGAGGAGCTGCAAGGTTGAGAGGTTGCAGATTGCTTGATTGGCAGGGCGAGGGGCAGCTGAAGGAGGCGAGAGGTTGAAGGAGGGTGAAGAAGCTTGAGGGGCAAAGAAGACAAGAAGGCTTACAGGGTGACGGCTAGGGCAGCTCGGGCGGCAGAGGAGAAGGAGAGAAATAGGAATAGGGAAGCGTAGATGAGGCCGGAGATGGAGGAGAAAGTAAGGTCGGGGGGTGGAGAAGAGGAGAAAGGCAGGGGAGATGGAGGCGGAGGTGGAGGTGGAGGAGAAGGAGATGGGGGCAGAGCCACAGAGGTCGAGGGCTCGGGGAGAAGGAGATGGGGGCAGAGGTGGAAGGCTCGGGGTCGTCGGGGGCAGGAGCTGTCCTGTACAAAAATGCTATTTATACCTTCGCTCAATCGTCCGTTCTGCTGTCCAATGTTTGATGAAGAAATTTATTAAACAGCGTATCCTGTGGTCATCAAACGATCTCTTAAGGTCAGAACACCTCTTCCTTTCAATCGGATCTTAAAATCTATGCTATTGAAATCTCAGTCTTTGTAAATTGTGGATATCTCAAAACACACCTTTTTAAGTAGCCTCAAATGTAAGATCCAAGGCTATGAAACACAACCTTAAGTGTCCAAGAATCCAATCCGCTTTCCATTCCACATGGCAGATCCAGAAAAATCACTCACATTTTTTGGGGGTACCAGAAATCTTGTCCACCTATCATTGGCTCAGATTGCCTTTGGATGTTTTGCTCCAAATAATTCCATTGCTAGTTTTGTGAACCATTGGACTATCCTTGGGTCCAAGTAGTTGTTTTTAGAGATGCCAATCTATCTGATTTGAATCTAATATCCAACCGAACCGATCTGAAAAATCGGCTATGAAAAAGAAAATTAATATCCAATTAAGAAATCAGATCGGATTCGGATTTAATGAATGACATCTGGTACGGATTCAGATCGGATTCATTTTAAGACAAATATGATGTATATAGTTTATTACATTTTGAAAATTGGCAAAACCCTGCTTCAAATTTTGGATTCCAAATCGAATATGAATATAAACATTGGATTTTCGATATGACTTCTCTTTATTTGTATTCAAATCCGAATTCGAATCAGAATATATGAATATCCGAAAAACCAGATATGATTAAGAGTATATCTGGTCCAAATACAATCTGTTGACATCCATAGTTGTTTCTCTCCTTTTGTTCATGGATCCATATGCAATTAATTGATTAATTTTTCTTCTGTTGAGGAATGGTGTTTGAATGCCTAAAACTTTCCCATGAAAATTAGACTCATGGTGAATGCATGGAATTGGAATTGGATTCTATTGGGTTTGCTTTAGATATATACCTAATTTTGGATATAAGTCGGATGTGATATCGTATCATACCTAAGATCCATCAGATCCATATTACACCCACATAAGCCTAAGGTCTGATGGGAATAACTACATTTGTCAAAATTCGTTCTATCATGATGTGTGACATCACAATAGAATGAATTTTGACAAATGTAGCTGTTCCCATCAGATCTTTGGTAGGATATGATTTGTGTAAGGAATATGGATCTGATCTGACCTATCGGATTCCGTACTTGTGTTTTTTGGAAAACGTGTTATATAATATATATTTTTGTTTCAGACAGTGAAGTACATTTATAAGTATTGTTTCTAAATTTTAAAATCAAACACCGAAGGTAAAAATGATTTTCTGAAACATGAACATTGTATTTTTAGAATATAAACTTGTGATGAATGAAAGAGGTTAGGTTGAGTTTTGAAAGATAAAAAGAATAGTTCTCATTGTTAATATTTCATCTAGATTTTTTCCGTGGTTGTATCTTTTAGATTTTTGAAAAAAAAAAAATCTTTCTGTTCTTACTCAAAGTCACACTTTGCTTAGAAGGTTAGGGATACAATTTAGGAATAAAAAGTACTATTGAACTGCAACTAAAAGTTTCCCATATTAGCAAAAGTGCTTAATTTCTTTAACAAAATTTACAATTGTAAGCGGAAAAAGAAGTTTCAGAATCTGTTTTCAGCTAAAATACCTTGTGAGAGGGAGCATTGGTGGTAAGTGGGGACTTTGATAAGGACTTGTTTTAATTTGGGGACTGTTATATGGAAACCAAAATCCTCCTGCCATCAGACTGTTCTTGCAGTCTGATGCATATGCATGGGGCTGTGTGTGTGTGAGGCGGGAGCATCTAGAGAGAAAAAGAAATTCATGTTTTTTCCTCTTTTTATCTCTCTCTCTCCCTCTCTCTCTCTCTCTCTCTCTCTCTCTCTCTCTCTCTCTCTCTCTATATATATATATATATATATATATATATATATATATATATATATATATATATATAACATGAATCAGTCAGGGTCCCACACTACTCATACTGCATAAGTCTCTCATGAAATCTCAGTTTGTTGAATTCTCAAAGCTGCAACTCTCTATGCTGCACTGTAGGCTACCGATGCACATGTGAAAGTAAAGCAAGGGTGGCACCCTAAGACACCAAAGCAGACTCTGTACTTGAGGAGAACCGGGGATTGGGTGGAGGCATCAGCTCTCTTTCTAAATGGTAGGATGAAATACTCATCTGCTTACCCAAAAAGACTTGCTGTTAGTAAGCACATTTGTTGGTAAAAGGATAAAACCACAGTCGTTAACTTAACTTAACTTGTGACGCTTTGTTTCTACCCTAAATGTTAAAACCGGTGAACCAGCTTTGGCAGTATTATATAAAGTACCGGTTTGCGAGTCGAGTCGAGTATAAATGAGTTGAGTTCCGAAAACAAATACAAAATAAAACAAGATTTCAAAATTGTGCAAAAAAAAAATGTGAATTATTAGAACTTATGTATCCAAAACCTCCAATTTAAGACCCGATTTTCTTTGAAAGAGGGGTCTCACCTCTGACCTTATGTACCTTGGAGACAAATAAAGGCCCCTCTCAATGTATCAACCTAGTGATCACATTTCCTATCTTAGGCCTGAATTATTTAATTATGTACGAATTTGAATGGGCTTGAGTCATAAAAATGACCACTCAGACTTAGATTAGCGGACAATTTATCGGGCCAAGAGAGGTTGGGCCATAGAGGCTCGTTGAGGCCTTTGTAAATGTTCTTATGCATACAAAGATTTCTAAGATTGTTCCTATGTATACCGAAAAATGCCTGCAGATGGTTAGGCCCTCAACCCTTATTGATAATGAATGAAATATTTACAGCAAAAAAAAATTATAGGATCCCAAGATGGGGATGGAGACTCGTTAAACATTTGCATCTGCAACAACATCCCAATCTGCTAGGAGGTCCTTCCACTCTTTAGAGTGGTTACCTTCATCTACCAAGAAAAAAAAGACTAGCTATGGCACTTGCTGGGAACATGTTGTCAATTTGTAAAGATTCAAGATTATGTCCAATAATGCCATATTTTTCAATCAACCTAGGGTATCTTCTAGCAGCTTTGTTGATCCATTGTAGCCATTGCTTGTCGTTGGCCTGGATAACTATTGGTTTATATTCTTGAGTGACTACCTCTAAACAAAAATTCAGCAGCCAAGTTTCACCCATAGTGACTGAAGGCTTGGACCACCTAACTACTGCAAAGGGAATGGAGCCATTTCTCAACTTAACCGTAGCAGCTACCCCGATAATGTTGTTCCTCTCTCACGTGACAATCTGGATTATCGCCCGGCTATCCCTCTTCTGGCTCCATCCTTCCATCCATATTCCTGTAAGTGACCACATTATCAGACATTTCATAGAGTGATCATCTGCCTCCATGCTAAAAAAGAACTCCATGCACCGATCCCATGCCCATTTTTCCGTAAATCCTCTATTTTTCAGGTGTCATGCTTCAACTGGTTTCTCAGTCGCCTAACCCACCAAGCCAAAATGTGGAAGATGATTAATCTGCATTTATGTAAAAACTTGTAACCTTTTCTCTTCTTCCCCCAAGCCTTTAGTGGATCCTCTAGGGAGAGGCCATGAACCACATCGGGAAGACAAAACCTTGCACACGCCCTCCACCACTATGCAACCAGTAATCAAATGGGTGACTGATTCCCTTGCGTTTCGACAAATGGAGCACATGGATGCCAAAGAGGATCCTCTCTTCTGCATATTGTCGCCTGTCAGCAACTTCTCTTCGCATGCTAGGTATAGCGACCAAGATGCTCTTGGAGGCCCAAACCAGACCCAAATAGTTTTCCTCCAATGTTCAACCTAACTTTTGGAACGTAGATATTACCAGATTTCTTGCCTAGAAGTTCCTTGCCCTTTCCAAACAATCTCGTCTGCATCTTCTTCAACCAAAGATTCAGGGAAAGCAGGTGTGTGCCAGGAAACATACGTTGTACTAGAGCTTTCACCTTATTGTACAATGAGGTCACCATTTTGTAGATCACAGTATTAGGCTAAGCCATGCATGTTCACCTCTAGTAAATGAGGACTTCTATTAAGTACACATTCCAGCCATTGGTCTTTCCAAAACTTAATTGTTGTTCCACTCTTGACTTTCCAGTACAAAATCAGAAATCCCAATACATGACACTTAGACTTGTGGGAGGGTACTCTCTTACAAGTAAACAAGCGTAAGCAAATGATTCAACATAAGCAAAGAAAGTACATTGCAAATCAAAGCAAAGGACTGTACAGACTCTTAGACACAGGGGAACACTACGATCACATTGAAAAATTTCATAGTACTCTTAGATTGGAATAAACAATTAATCCGACACCCCGTGAGAGAGTGAGATATTAGAGTAACTTCTGCTTCGTCCCACATCACCAAAATCCTAGTCCATTCCCCTTCAAAGCCCACATTAGACAAAATGCGATAGTAAGGAAATTTAAGTTGAAATTTGATCATACCTTCTATGGACAATTTGGGATCAACAAGGATTGTAATTGCAGGTTTAATTATGGAGAGCAGCATAGTGAGATTCCGCTGCAACGCTTGGCTCGCCACTCCGCGTATGTTCCAGCTAACTATCTTCATATACCACCGAGGCCATATCCAGGTCAGCTCTATCCTTTGTCCCTCGCAAAAGGACTGGAGAACATGCATACACTTCTTCCTTCATGGAGACAGTCACTTGTACATCATAATCTACAATAGTGGGAATTATGTGACTGGTTTTTTTATGACTGACCTTACCCTTTGAGTTTCCTTGATTATTCTTGTTCGAGAGAAGCTCAATTAGATTGTCTGGTTCCGAATGTGCATAAACCTTTCTCTTGAATTGACTCACTACTTTGCAGTGAAGGCCTCTTTTAATGCTTTTGCCACTTGACTTGCTTTTCCGGCCTCTAACATGATCACCTACCATAATCACAGTCTCATTTTCTACTTCCATTTGGCCCTGCTCAACAAAACCTGGGGGAACTAGACTATGTCATCGACCTCCACTGGAGACTCTTTGTTGCAAGAGGTGGTATCTATGGTCTGGTCTATTGGCGTACTATCTCTCTTGGTGTTTCCTTCTTTATGGCCTCCCTCATGGTCATGTAAAGTTTTCTTCATAGTATCTCTAGCAATGGAGAAAACCGGGGCATGCAAGGGAGTATCTCCTCCCTCCTGGTCATTGCCTACCAAAGGGGGCAAATGATCTTCACTAGCTTGAGTTCCCTTGGCTGCTTGCTTTCTCATGTTGAACTTTACTGTGCGCACCTTAGACCAGCCATCCTCTGTGACCATGCTAGCTTCCTTGTTTGTTGTGCTAACATTTCAATTAGCCGTGAAATGAGTGTTGGAACCACAAGATGCACAAAATTTGACCTTTGATTCATATTCAATCACCTGAGCGATGGCATTTCCATCTTCCATTCTCATTTTAAATTCTGAGATGGGAACTTCTATTTGGATTCTAGCAAACCCATTTCTTTCCACCCATCAGGTGCATTGATCAGTTGAGATAAATCTAGAGCCCAAGATTTTTGCTACATCCTCGAACACCTTATCCCTCCACATCTCCATAGGGAAGTCTAGCAATCTGATCCAAATGAAGATTTTGTTAGTTGCTTCCACCTTCATGGGTTGCCCAGGCATCCAGCGATTTGCTATAAGCACTCTGGTCCCCACCCTCCAAGCTCTTGGAGTTAGGATGGCATTGATTTCTTTTTCTGATGTTGTCTAATGAAATTCCCTTTCCCTACCACTCTAAACCGAACAGAGGGATAGTCAGCCCATTGCTTCTTAAGGGTGTTAAAAATAAATGAGTAGTCGAGTCTCCTACCATTGCCCCAATAGCTGCAAAATCAAAACGCTTTACCATCGCCTTATAGGCCACTTTAGGAATGAACAACTGTCTTTCCCCATCAATGCTTTGATCTCACATGGAGGAACGGGCTCCTCCAATCCTTGCTCCTTTCCTTCAAAAATGGCAGCCCAAGAGCGACAAATCGCTCCACTACTCCACCCAGCCTTCTTTGCAAACCTTGCTGGAACCCTGCTGCGTTCCCAAGAATCCACCAATCGAAGAAAATCCCAAACCCTGACTACTCTCATCACCTTCATAGCTCTCCTTTCCCTCCCTTTGGGGGGAGGACCACTGAAACCCTCCCCAACAAAAACCCCAGCCGGACCTGTCTCTCTCCCTCTCTCTCTCTCTCTCTCTCTCAACTCTACGAGATTGTTCTTATGTATACGAACTTATACATTTTCATAAGGATTATACATTGCACCAAACCTAGTCAAGAAAGTGGCCCTACGGCCAAGTTTAATTGTGTCTGGCCTGGTCCGATAACTTGTCAATCGCAGGGATAGATTGCGCTTTAGCCCGACAGGGATCCCCTATCTAGTCATGCTGGGTCCCATGCCAAGCATTTATTTAAGAAATGAGAAGTTCATTATGATTGGTGAAAGGGTGTAATTTAATAAAACAAGGTGCACCCATTTTGATTTTAATGCATTTTTACATTCTTTTTGTCCTTGTTTTAATTTTTAATAACTTTTGCAATTAACAAGACGAGTAAAAATGATAAAAAGGATGAATATTGTTGATGTATTCCGTAAATAAAAGGTCAAAACTGTTTTCCCCATGATCGATGGGTGGCTTGAGGCAATCTGGTTCAAGGTCATGTTCTCTTCTGTCTTCTGTAATTATAAACTGTTGTTAATTATCAATTTCAGCAATAAGTAACATTCAACACACAACAACAAAGGAATCCCTTATATATATATATATATATATATATATATATATATATATATATATATATATATATATATATATATAATTTAAAAAAAACATTTTTGACAGATCTAAACATTTTTATTAAATTTGTCCAATAAAACACTAGGCACTTTTGCTAATAGAGAAAAAAATTTAGCTGCAATCTTTTTCAATATTTCTTTCTGATATTACTAACTTTTGTTTTTAGAATTTTAACCGAAGTGTGACTTTCATTAACAATAGAAATAATTGATTTCTTAAAGTTTAAAAAAGTAAGAAGGAAAAGAATCTCAGTGACATGCTATATTAATAGGACTGTTGTATACTTTGACCTTATTCTATAAAGTATGGCATCAAATATGGAACGACCATAGAAAAGGCCACGTTAAAATCAATGACAAAATCTCAAAAGAAGATTTTTTATGGTATAAGAGTGATGGTCTCCCCTAGAAAAGATAATTAGGTCATCGGCAAAGGTAAGTGGAGTATGGAGTATGGGAACCGTTCCACCTGTACTCAATATTTTTAAAGAGTTCGTCCATAACAACAAGAAAAAGATAAGGAGACATCAGATCCCCTTGCCTTAGGCCTCTACGCATTGGAAAGAACACACATCAATGAGAACAACGAACAAAGCTGATGAGACGCACATCATAACTCTATCTACCCAAGCCAAGTTGAACCCCATATCAATAAGAGCAGTCTTTAGAAAGGCCCAACTTACTCTGTCATAGGCTTTGGAGGAATCCATTTTAACACATATGTTGTTTTGTCGGACCCCCTCAAGTGAGTGTATGCATTCATGAGCAAAGATAATATTCTCCATCAGAGTATACAGCCATTGATGGTGCAAGTTTGAAACATAATTGAGATGGTAGTACAAGTAAGCCTGGACATCAGGCCGGCGTGGTTAGACTAGATAGGGTCGGGCTAGAGTCGGGCCAGAGGCTATAAAACAATTTGAGGCCAGCCCAACAACCCAAATCCAAGCCGGGCCTGATTAATATCAAAAAATCTTTTTAATATAAAATAATATGTAAATATAATTTAATCATAATAAAATAGACATATAATTATATATAATAATATTAATATGAAATTATCGGGCTTAGACGAACTGAGTCAGGCCCACTAGGGCCGGCCTAACAGGCCAGGTATCCAGCCTGGTGCCCCGGGGATGATAGCAGAATTGAGATCCAATAAAATGTAAACATGCGATCCAGTTTCCCAACATCTAAATCCAATTGGCCCGTGGTCTGACTCTGTTAGAAATTGAATAGATACACTTTTAAACAGCCCATGGTATCTGCGGATGTCAATGGAACGAACTAGAATCAGATATTATTTTTTTTGGTATCTAATTTTGTCAAAACCGTTCCCCTACTATCTGATCCAAATCTATTATATTGATACTATGAGTATTTTTACATCTCTGATGTCGGACCCACAAGATAAACAAATACAAAATAATACAAGATTATGCAAGTGTGCAAAAAAAAGGAATTTTATACCTCAAGTACAACGCAGACAAATGAACGCCCCTCTCCACTGATCACATTTTCCATCTTAGGGCTGAATTATTTAATTATATACAATTTCGGATGGGCATTAGGCTGGGCATGAGTCATAAAAATGACCCTCAGGTTTAGATTAGCGAATAATTTATCGGGCCAAGGCAGTCTGGGTCATGAAGGCTCTTTGGAGCCTTTTTAAGTGTTCTTATGTACACAAAGATTTCTAAGATTGTTCTTATGTATACAAGCTTATACATTTTTATAAGGATTATACATTGCACAAACCTAGTCAAGAAGGTGGTCTTAAAGCCAAGTTCATTTGGGTCTGGCCTGGTCCGATAACTTGCCAATCAGGGGAACAGATTGCGCTTTAGCCCGACTCCCCTTCCTAGCCATGCTGGGTCCTGTGCCAAGCCATACAAAGCAAGCTTTATTTAAGAAATGAGAAGTTTATTCTGATAAGTGAAAGAGTGTACTCTAATAAGGTGCACCCATTCTGATTTTAATGCATTTTTACATTTTTTTGTCCTTGTTTTAATTTTTAAGTTCTTTTGCGATTTCAAAACGAGTGAAAAGGAAAAATATTGTTGATGTATTTGATAAATAAACGGTGAAAACAATTTCCCCCAAGATCAATAGGTGGGTTGAGGCAATCTGGTTCAATATCATGTTCTCTTCTGTTATTAGATAAAAAATATTGGAGGACACATTATAAGCTGTTGTTAATTATCAATTTTAGCTATCAAGTAGCATTCAACACATAACAACAAAGAAATCCCTTATATATATATATATATATATATATATATATATAATTTAACAAAAGATTAATGACAGATTTTTGAACATTTTTTGTTAAATTTATCAAATAAAAGGTCAGCCACTTTTGCTAATATAGAAAAAAAATTGACTGCAATCTTTTTCGACATTTCTTTCCGATATTACTAACTTTTGTTTTTACAATTTTAAGCAAAGTGTGACTTTGATTAACAATAGGAATAATTGCTTTCTTAAAATTTAGAAAAGTATGAAGGGAAAAAATCTCAATGAAATCCTATAATAATAGGATGGCTGTATAGTTTGACCTTATTCTATAAAGTATGGCGTCAAATATGGAATGACCCTAAAAAAAGGCCACGTTAAAATCAAGGAGAAAATTTCAAAAGAAGATTTTTATGGTAGAAGATCAAGCTCGAGTAAATGAAAAATATTTTGCATTCAATGATAATAAAAAAGAAATGGAACAACTCCTCAATGAAAGGAGCAACTTTGGATGTACGACTGCTATATAATGAAATGTTGCACACTATCAACACTATGGTCGACAGTTTCAGCTTCCATGAATATAAGTGATAGTGATTAAACACTGAACCATGTTAATTTGCTTCTCTATGGGCAGGAGATAAACACTGAACCATGTTAATTTGCTTCTCTGTGGGCATGGGCATGAGAAGTATTTCATCCTACCATTTAAAAAAGAGCTGAAGCTCCCACCATAAGCAATAAAGTTTGTTTTGGTACCTCAAGTGCCATCTCTGCCGGATTTCAACTTGGATATCCCTAGTGATTTGAAACAAGAACTAGCTGCCTACCAACCACTTCCCCAACCATTGCACCAACACTCTCGGGACTTTTCTCCTTCTTCTTCATTATATATATATATAATGAATCAGTTAGGTCTCATACTACACCTCATGAAATGGATTTTGGTAGGTCTTTTTAAACCAAAATTGTAACATAGAACATGGTTATTGGCTCTACTTTGAATTGACAGCTTACCTTTTAACATTTAGTCATGATTCCTTTCCTTTGTTGTTTTCCTTTACTGAAGTGGGGACTTCCTTTTCAATCAATTAATTGGCCCAACCAACCAATACAAGACAGCAAATGAGAGATTCAAATTTATCCTCACCTTTATTTTTTTGTTTTCATCCCTTTTCATGTTTTAGTTTTACCACCATGAGAACACGGAGTACTGCAATTTTGGGCAGATCAATTTGCTATTGCATAAAATTATTTAGGGTATATGTCTCATTGTGCAATAAGTTGTAGTGCATTAAGTTAACAACCCACCGTCCAAAAAAAACCCAAAGACTCCTCCATTATCGGGAGAAAGGTGGGATATAGTACATTTGACAGCTAGAATGTCGTGATTCGACCTTTTTATGGTTCATGAAAGTAGCACCTATAGGAATCGAAAATGCGACATATTTTCTATGTGTCCGTTTGCCCCACCAGCTATGATACACAACTTGAGGCGAGCATACTTGTCTCCAATCTGTGGAAAACAAGAAGCAACAACACCATAAATGAAGACGACTAAGCTTATTTGATTAAGAAAGGAGCAAGCACCCTTTAATTACTTTAAATGAGTTGATAAATAAGGTGAAAAAAAAAAATGTAAAGGTCATGATAAATTTGAATCCCTCATTTTCAATCTAGTACTGGTTGGTTGGGTGAACAAATTGATTGAAAAGGAAGTCGCCACTTTAATAAATGAAAGCAACAAAGGAAAGGAATCCTGACTAAATGTTAAAAGGTAAGTTGTCATTTCAAAGTGGAGCCAATGGCCATCTTTGGTATATGTTACAATTTTTGTTTAAAAAAACCTACCAAAATCTATTTCATGAGGCACATTGGTTTGAGCCCTGACTACACAAGTATCACATGCACTACTCATGGACATGACAAGCTTTTATATATATATATATATATATATATATATATATATATATATATAATGAAGGGGTCGATCCAGTATCAAACATTATTTCCATGAACCAAGCTTCGACTTGTCACCTAGATTAGGCAAAACTCCCACTCATTTTGAGGGGTGGCCACATGGCCTGTTGTCTACCACTCACTAGCTTACGTGAACATGTCAATAAACAAATTCTCTTCTTCTCTCTTTCTCTCTCTCTCACTTATATATATATATATATATATATATGTATCATTTGTCTTTGTATTTGAGGGTATATTACTCAAGATCAGTGTCTCTTCTCTAATAAAATATAAAAACTATTGGGGGAGCCAGCAGGGGCAGGGTTCGAGGCAGCTGTGGGCAATTGCCCATCTGGAGCGTAAACAATTTTTAAATATTGGTGCTCCTTAAAAAAAAAAAACACCTAATGCCCCTTAACCAGAATTTTTTAGTTCAACCCCTTGACATTAGGGCTGCATAACGAGCTGAGCCAACTCGGGCTCAACTCGAACTCGCTCAAAAAAACTCAGCTCGTGCTCCAATGAGTCGAGTTTGAGCTCACAAAAATACTCAAAATGATAAACGAGTCGAGTTTGAATTTCATGAAAGGCTGGACTCAATTATACTCCGCTCAACTCGCAAACCAATATTCTATATAATATTGCCAAAACCAGTTCATCAGTTTTAACTTTTAGGGTAAAAGCAAAATTTCACAAGTTACACGAGTTAACGCTTACACTAGTTAAACGAATTAATGTTTACATGAGTTAACGCTAAAGGAGTTAACGCCTAAACGAGTTAAATTGGTTAAACGACTCAAGTTCGAGCTCGATTTTGTGTAGTCGAGTCAAGGTCGAGCTTGCCATAAAGAGCTGGACTCGAGTTTGAGCCAAGATCGACCTCAACCTCAAGTTGGCCAAGCTCGGGCTCGACTCGGCTCGTGTGCAAACCGGGGTTACAACCAGTACCAGTAGCGGAGCTATCGATCCCATGCCAGCCCAAGAAAGCTCCGTGTGAAAAGAAGCTTCACGCTCATGTTGCCCATGCCAGAAATGGATCGGGTCGGGCTCTAGTGCCCCACAGTCAACAGCGGTCCATCCGCGGAAAACTTAAAGCTGTCGGATTTTTTTCCCCGCCCATTGCGCATGTTCCTCTATCTAGGAGTCTATATAGTCTTTTGCTCTGTTTTGCATTGTACTTCCTTTGCTTATGTTGAGTCATTTGCTTATGCTTATTTACTTGTAAGGGAGTACCATCCCACTGGTCTAAGTGTCAGATATTGGGATTCTCAGTTTTGGGTGGTGGGCATGGGAATCCTGTAAAAGGCTTCGGCCATCCTATATAAGTAAAATTGACATCATTCTCCTTGCTTATCTTTCTCGTGATGTACAAATTTTTCAAGTTGAATACATTGCGAGATTTCTTTATTCACAAAGCGTTTCTTATGCACTTATTTTCTAAAATTACCTATGCGCCTCTTTCGGTGGTTTGAAGGCTTACGGCAATCAAGTTCTTGCCGTGCCGCACGGGTTGAAAGTTCTCAACCCGTGACAACTGGTATCAGAGCCATGTTCGGCTCAATCTGGGGAAGCGGTTGGATAGTCGGTGTAGAGCAACACGCTGACGATTGTTGATCGAAAAGGACATCCGATGATCATTGATCGAAGAAGAAGTCCTGGCGACTCAGTATAATCTGCGAAGCGCCAAGGGCAAGGGAGTAGCCCATTCTGACGAGATGGGTACTTCCCAGGATCAGGAAGACCTGGCCGAGATGGTGAACAAGCTTGGTTACTGATGTAACTACTCATGAAGAAGCGTTGGGAAATAAAGCTGAGTCCTTCGGGGAAATGAAGGACGAGATGAAAGTTCTACGAGAACAAGTGGCCAACCTCGTGGCCATGAATCGGTCACTTACTAACACAGTGACCGCACTGCAAGCTGAAGTCAAAGAACTTCAAGTAAAGAACCGCACACTACAACGACAGATCTCTGTAGGTGGAGGTGACGATAGGTCAGCGAGGGTCGACGTTCAGAGGCTCGCTAAATACAATGGAATACGGGATAGTTGAGTGATCGACAACTTTTTATTTCAAGTGGAATATTATCTGGACCTACAAGGCGTTATGGAGGATGATCTTCAAGTCAAAACTGCGGCTATGTTGCTAGAGGGCGATGCTGTGGTGTGCTGGAGAAGGAAACGGCTCGACATTCAAAAGGGGATCTACACAATAGACACTTTCGATAATTTTCAGCGAGAGTTAAGAACTTACTTCATGCCCCCAAATGCAACACGCCATGCCTATCGGATGGTTGGTGAATTGAAACATATCGGATCCTTGCGAGATTATGCGAGGTCCTATCAGAGGCTGATGTTAGATGTGTTAGATATGCAAGAACAGGATAAACTGAACTTGTTTATTTTGGGACTTCAGTCGTGGGCACAATCCGAAGTGGAAAGAAGTAATTCAGAGACCTTGAAGGACTCTTATGTAGTAGCAGAACGTTTGGCCGATACCCAGCGCAAGAACTACACTAACACCTGCAAGCCGTCGAAAAAGCTCGACCATGGAGGAAAGAAAGATGATTGATGGGAACGGAAAGACGAACCATCGATTCAGCGTCAAGTCGAAAGGAGAACTTTCTTTTGCAAGAACGACAACTCTCAAAATAGAATGTTGAAATGTTGGTTCTGCGATGGTAGCTACTTAGGGAGGCAATGTCCAAAACGTCTGAACAGAGACAATCAGGCAAGCTCTTCAAAGCACCCTGCTAATGCGGCACAAGGTGAAGAAGGGGAAGGACCAAAGATGGGCGCACTTCAACTTCTGAACACCTTAAAAAGGGGGGAGAAAGTGAAGGTGATAGCGACACCTACCAACGAGCTCATGTACTTGAAAATTCTGGTAAATGGAAGGCCTACCATAACTATGGTAGACACGGGTGCCACGCACAACTTCGTCTCAGTTGAGGAGGCGAGGAGATTGGGCCTCACCCTTGAGAATGGAGAGTTACGCATGACGGCGGTGAACTCAGAGGCCAAACTCATCCACGGAGTGGCCCAGGATGTGGTTGTGAAGATTGAGAGTTGGTCAGGAAGGTCCAACTTCTCGGAGGTCCCGATTGATGATTTTCGAATGATCCTAGGCATGGAACTCCTCAGTACAGCAAAGATGGTCCCAATGTTGCACTTGCGCAGTATCAGTATCATGGACGAGAAGTCACCTTGTATGGTTCCAGCAATATTGGTTAAGAAGGATAGGGGCAAGATCGCAATGATATCTGCTCTTCGGTTGAAGAAAGACCTGAAACACGATGAAGAGACGTACTTGGTGGCAATTAGGGAAGTGACTAATGACTCCCCTGGTTTGGTTTCAGAGGTGCTTGTGTCTGTCTTAGCGAAATTCGCAGGGACAATGCCTGCGGAGCTCCCTAAACGGCTGCCACCTCGATGTGAGGTGGATCACACCATAGAACTCATTCCTGGTGCCAAACCCCCGGCAATGGCACAATATCTGATGGCCCCTACAAAACTAAAAGAACTTCGGCGACAACTGGATGAAATGCTAGCTAGAAGCATAATCAGACCCTCCAAAGCTCTTTTTGGTGCACCAGTATTATTCCAAGTGAAACATGATGACTCCAAAAGACTATGTGTGGATTATCGGGCGCTGAACAAGGTAACGGTGAAGAACAAGTACCCCTTACCTTTTATTGCAGATCTGTTTGATCAACTAGGTGGAGCTCCAGTATTTTCCAAGCTAGATCTCAGATCGGGATATTGGCAAGTTCGGATTGTTGACGGCGACGAACCGAAGACAACTTGTGTCACTCGCTACGACGCATTTGAATTTTTGGTAATGCCGTTGGGTTGACGAATGTCCTAGCCACTTTTTCGACTCTAATGAACAAGACATTCTATCTGTATTTAGATAAGTTCGTGGTAGTTTATTTTGATGACATTGTGGTGTACAACAGCTCCATGGAAGATCATGTAGAATACCTGAGGACAGTGTTCAAGGTGTTGGAAGAAAACGAACTCTACGTGAAGTGTGAGAAGTGCTTATTCGGCCAACAGGAAATCACTTTTCTCGGTCATATTGTCGGAAAAGGTCAGCTGTGAATGGACACAGAAAATTTGAAGGCAATCCAAGACTAGAAACCACCAACCAATGTATCGGAACTACGTTCTTTTCTTGGTTTGGCGAATTACTATTAGCGATTCATTGAGGGGTATTCTTTGATAATTGCACCTCTCACTGATTTGCTGAAGAAAAACCGAACTTGGGCTTGGGAAGAACTCGAAGAAGATGCCTTCGAGAAGTTGAAGAGAGCCCTGAGGCAGGAGTCTGTGCTCAGGTTGTCCGACCACGCGAAGACATTTGAAGTCCAAACAGATGCATCAGATTTTGCTATTGGCGGAGTTTTGATGCAGGAAGGTCACTGAGTCGCCTATGAAAGACGAAAGCTGAAAGACGCGGAGCGACGGTACTCTGTGCACGAAAGAGAAATGATGGTCATTATCCATTGTCTTCGCACATGGAGGCATTACTTGTTGGGCACCCAGTTTGTGGTAAAGACTGATAATGTCGCCACCATTTACTTCCAGACTCAAGAGAAGTTGATTCCGAAGCAGGCCCGATGGCAGGACTTCCTTGCGGAATTCCATTTCGCCTTGGAATACAAGGCAGGGAAGACAAACGTCCAAGCCGATGCGCTGAGTCGGAAGGCAGAGTTGGCAGCTACTCGAACTGCATCATCCAAGCGCAACTCGAGAGTGCTCTTCTCGGGCGGATTCGAGAAGGCATGAAGCAGGACCCTGTGGCCAAACACTTGGTCGAGACAGCTGAAGCAGGGAAAACGCGGCGATTCTGGTTGTGGGATGGACTTTTGATGGCAAGAGGCGGACGAGTGTTTGTACCTAGATGGGGCAACCTTCGGTGAGAGTTGCTGAAGGAATGTCATGACTCATTGTGGGCTGGGCATCCTGGTCAAGAGAGGATGCTGGCATTCCTCGAACGTGGTTACTACTGGTCACAGATGCGCGAAAACGTTGAGGCATATGTCAAGACATGCTTAATCTGCCAGCAAGATAAGGGAACAAATCAGAAGCCTGCCGGTCTCCTAGAGTCTCTTCCTATTCTAGAACGTTCATGGGAATGCCTCTCCATGGACTTTATCGTCAACTTACCCAAAGTTGACGGCTTCAGCTCCATCCTTGTGGTTGTGGATAGATTCTCAAAATATGCCACCTTCATCCTAGCCTCTAAGGATTGTCTCTCTGAGAAGATGGCGAAGTTATTTGTGAAGCATATAGTCAAGCACTGGGGCGTGCCTTAAAGTATTGTCAGTGATCGGGAAGCTCGCTTCACAGGGAAAGTTTTGGCGCGAAATATTTCGTTTGTTGAGTTCGGATTTACTATTCTCAACGAATTTTCACCCTCAAACTGATGGCCAAACTGAACGAATCAATAGATTGTTGGAACAGTACCATCGGCACTATGTTAACACGAATCAGAAGAATTAGGTGAAATTGTTGGATGTAGCTCAATTTTGCTACAATTTACAGAAGAGTGACTGTTGTGGACATAGTCCGTTCGAGATAGCCACTGGACAACAGCCGCTGATGTCTCATACCATTGCCGCCCAAGAGAATGGATGACCTACTTTTGCCTACCAGTTCGTTCGTGATTGGCAATAACAGACAGAGATGGCTAAAGCTTTCTTACACAAGGCCGCCAAGAAGATGAAAAAGTTTGCAGATCGGAATCAAGGCCAATGCAATTTCGAGTTGATGATCAAGTCCTCGTGAAGATTTGTCCTGATCGCACTGGCATTTTCTGTGGTCGACACAGGTCATTAATCCGCAAGTATGAGGGACCCTTCACAGTGCTGAAGAGAATCGGGAAGCTAGACTTGACGCCTGACTTTAAGGTGTATTCAGTGTTTCATGTCTGTAACCTGAAGCCCTTCTACTTCGATGAAAAAGACCCCGAGAGAAGTGTCGTAGAACGAGACCCGATCCTGCAGCGGGCACAGTCGACCAAGCGAGTGATGGACCGTCAGATGGAAGAGATTCTTCAACACAAAACAAACTATTTGGGGGAGCCGAAGAAGTACCAAGTGAAGTAGATAGGCGAACACAACCCCACCTGAAAGTATGCATTCCGTATGAAGCAGCGCTACCCGCTGGAAGTCAAGGCCTATCATGAAACTGCAGGCGCCGAGGACGGCGCATGATTTGAAGGGGGGAATTCTCCTGTGTCTGGGAGTCTGTACAGTCCTTTGCTTTGTTTTGCATTGTACTTCCTTTGCTTATGTTGAATCATTTGCTTATGTTTGTTCACTTGTAAGGGAGTACCCTCCCACCGGTCTAAGTGTTAGATATTGGGATTCTTAGTTTTGGGTGGTCGGCATAGGAATCCTGTAAGCGACTTCGGCCATCCTATATAAGTAAAGTTGAGATCATTCTCCTTGCTTATCTTTCTCGTGATGTACAAATTTTTCAAGTTGAATATCTTGCGAGATTTCTTTATTCACAAAGCGTTCTTTATGCACTTGTTTTCTAAAACTACATTTGTGCCCCTTTCGGTAGTTTGAAGGCTTACGGCAATTAGGTTCTTGCCGTGCTGCACGGGTTGAAAGTTGTCAGCCCGTGACAGCGCCCAAATTCACCAGAAAGGGGAAGGCCGAAGGGAAGATGTCGCGAAGCCGCGAAGGGCAAAGGGCAAGGGCGGCAGCCAGCAGTCGGCAGGGCAGTGGGAAACAACTTCTTCTTCGTCTTCTTCTTCTTGAATCATTTCTTCTTCTGTTGGGTTTTCATTCCCCCCCCCCCCCTTTTTCAACGCTTTTGCCTGAAGCCTCTTGGAGTGACTTTTGTGCTGAAGAACAGAAGAAGCGCCGGGATCTCACCTGCGCGTGCACGGTCGTTGCCGCGGTGACCTTTGTTCCGGACTCCCAGTTACGGTTTATCTTCTCTCTCCTTTTTTTTTTTGGTTTATTGCTTTTGTCTTTTTTGTGGCTTCCAAATGAGTTCATATTCAGATGGATGGAGGAGTTTGCCTTCTATTTGTTAATGACTATTTTATTTTATTGTCACTAAGCGTACACTCATAGATCTCATTTTTGTGTTTTGCTATTTTTACATCATTGTGTAATGTGGACTGATTAGATTTTTCTTATTTCTGTTTTGCTGTTATTATGTTGTTTTACTGCATATGATACATCATTGCAGTTTGGTATTTAATGTTTATTGTGAACTTATGCTGCATTGCAGTTTGGTATTTAATGTTTATTGTGAACTTATGCTGCATTGCATAGTCTGCATATGATAGATCATTGATTCGTCATGGAATGTATGATGTTTATAGATACATATTCTCAAATTTGATAAGGGGTTATATATAAATTTGCAACATATGGATTGCAACAATAGCCAGATTGGATGAAATCCAACCTTGTTTTGATTGAACGAGCCCATCAAAGGTTACTAATAGTCGTAAAAAGTTTGTATTTTAATTTATATGTATATATATATTGTATATGTATATATTAGAGGCATCAGATCTATTATGAGAGATGATTAAGATAAAATCAAGAAAAAAAAAAAGCGATGAGTATTTTCATCATCTAGTATTAATTCTTTAATTTTTCTTTTTGTTTTTATTTCAATCATCCATCTGCTACTCCAATTAAATAGTTGAATAACTTTAAATAGTTAGAATCATTGTTCACTTGCATGCTCATACTGTCAAATTTGACAATGGAATGGTTGAAGGAGAGTGGAAGTTGAAGCACCCACGTGTCAATGTCTGGGGCACATGGAGAGGGAAGTACGGGGCTGTCAAGTGCGTTGTTACGGCTGGACAATGCAATTCCCTCCATTACACAACCAACGTCTTGCTGGCGACTTCTCCTCCTCCTCCTTCATCGTCACAGTAAAATTCTCCTTTTCTGCTTCTGCTGACATCTTCCACATCTTAGTCACTATCTCTTCATAAACGGGTAATTCTGATCTCTAGAGTACTGTTCCCTTTTCCCTCCCTATATATATATATATATATATATAATGAGGATGCCAATCAGATGCACAGCCAGAAATTTATAGCTACGATGGCACTAATATAAGAAATCCTAGATTTGACGAGCACCAATATATGACAAAGTAAATTATGTGGAGGAACTAATATGTAAATTATAAAGATTATGTGGGCCTGTGTGGGCAGAGGCGGAGCCACATATGGGCTGGCCTTTCAAGATTTCTTAATTATAATTAATATCTTTCAATATTCAGTTTGTTATGCATATGAGTGCCCCTTCTGATATGAAAATATGTGAAAGATGCCCCCTCCATAAAATTGTTCTGGCTTCACCACTGTGTGTGGGCGATTGCCCATACAAGCTCATACCTAACTCCACCATTGCCAAGTGAAGTAGCTTCATCTCCCCAGTGATTAAGGAGGATAGAGTAAATCCGTTTCTCTTTACGGGCCCACTGTAGGCTTACTTGGCGATTGGCAAGAGATGCACTTCAAGTATCGAACTCTGGACCTCCTTGGACCTTATGGCCTTAAATGGATCGGTTATCCAAGTGTATGGGACTCGTGTTTGCACCTGAAAATCAGGTGTCACAGTTGCAGTTGGAATATATACTCTAACTTATTGGTTGGACCAGCCCAAATTAATAGTATATGCTCTTTCAAGATCACCTAGGCTGGGCCAAGCTTCATCTCCAGTATTCATGGGTCTCTTCTCCCTCTTCACCAAGGTAAAGCAAGAAGCCAGGGTCATGGTGGTTGCCTATAAAGTTCTCCGGCATCGGCCGGAATTGTATAGATGACACCGAAGCAGGGGCAAAGCAAAAAAAATTTGGTTAAAGGAATCCTAGTTATATAATTTAAACTTTTTAAAGTGCACCTGTATGTAATAAAAAAAAATGATATGAAGTTTCAATATAAAAATAAACACTTTTAATGAGCCTGTGTAGGCAATTGCCCGCATCATGCCAACACCTTCCTCCGCCTCTACACAGAAGCCAAACCTGGATAGGTTCTCTTATTTTTCACATTTCCATCAAGTTGGAGTTAGGCAGACCTCTATAGATGAGTTGAATAAGTGCATTATGGGTACCAAACTGTCCACTCCTTAATTTCCACCTAAAGGTCTTAATCTAATCTGCCTACCTTTGTATATGGAGTCCCTTGCATGCAGTATTCTTTCTTTCTTCCTCTTTATTTTCAATATGCAAGTTGGAGTTAGGCAGATCCCTACTAGATTGTGTCACTAGAATGCACTTGATACATAGTTCTTGACCTTCTTCAATAAATGAGAAAGCAAATGATACACAATTAATAAGGTAGGTAGCTTGATCGGTTCCCTCAGGACGTGGGCTCTGCAGAAGTTGTTCTGCTGGCTTCAGTCTCATTGACAATATTGCTACAGAGTTAATGAAATTTCTGCTAAGTCGGCGGATGGGGCCGGACCATGTAGACCTGGCATTTGCAAAATTATGCAGATGCACGAAGCTGGAAGCAATATGACTTTTAATGGCAATGAAATTCTTTCTTCAAATAAACTGTTGTTGGGGCCGCCTCATGTAGACCATATAGATGCATAAAGCTTTCAAATTCAGCCAACTTGAGATGAAAAATAAAGCATAAGAAATTAGTGATCTTTATATTTTTCTCCTTTGTCTTAAATCAAGCAGTATATATATATATATATATATATATATAGGTAGGGAACAATCTGATGAATTGCTTGCTTGAGCTCAACATCTGACTTCAAGAAAAAACTTCCAAGACATAGCAGAGTGAATAAAATTTTATGCCAAGTAATTATTGAAATTATCAATTAAAATATTAAATAAATCCCATAGGTGTCAGAGCAGAGCCATGCAAGTTCACGTGTGATGGCGTCATCGACACATGTCACTCAAGACATGTGCCGCAAATGGCGCGTCTCTGTGACACAAGGTCCAAGGAAAACATACAGATTTCATAGTGATGAAATCTAAAAACCATGGGAAAGCTATAGTGTGAAGGCATTCTTCATGTTTATGGGTTTTTACATTGAATACCTTGACATTGTACAACACATATGCCAGAAATATTATACTTGAAAAAAAGGGGGGAATTGATTTTCTCACTTGTACTTAAGACTGTTTCTCTTTTATGATCCTTCACAACCATAAATGCTGAGTATCTACTCTCTCCTTGTCTAGTAAGAGTGCTGTGTAGTCAATAAGAATATAAGATGCCAATTATTATTATTTACTAGGAATATCCCTTACAGTAACCTCCTCTTCAAGAACTATTTCTTGTACTAACAAAAGAATCAAGATTATCTTCCAAATGCCTAACTGTAGTGAAATAACAAGAATAAACAATTACTTTAACTAGTATATGTGACACATATAAACCTTAATTCAAATGGCTGATTACTTTCACATATTCAAGCATGAACAATTTATTGTTATTTCATAATCCAATAATCTTGGATGGCTCTGTATAATGCTAAAAAATGCAAAGACCATATATGTATAATCACTAATATGCTTCTATATCTTACATGTATATAATTATATTTGCGTGTATTTATGTATATTTCAGTTCAAAAGACGTTAATCTGTGGCCTCAAGTTTAAATGTCAGCTTTCAACTGTTACTCTACTAAAGAGAAATAAATTATTGTGGCTTCGAAGGACGACGAGAATAGCGGATTGTAATAATGCACCTCTTGAATGGCAACTTTCTATGCTTTCAGAATTCCCTTGCCATGAAAAGAAAAGGGTAGAATTGCAACTCCAGATCGACCAATTCCCCTGTCCAGCTTTTCTAACTACTGTATGCCTATCCATTCATTTTGCCGTGTTCTAGAGCAGTAAAGTTTCATACTCCAATTGCTTGGGATCAGCAGTGGAGCCAGAAATTTTCAGCTGAGAATAACTCATTCAAAAGATCTTAGAGTTGTAAATATATAATAAAGTGATGGAGGTGTAGTTATTAGCAGATGATGTAGTTATCTAATATCTGTTTATTTTGATACATATTATCATGTGGTTCGGATTTGGTTATATATTGAAATATCAGATTTCGATTGTGAAAAATGAAAGTTGGATATTCGGACATTCAATTTGAAAATCAGACTCCGATATAGTTTAAACTTTTTCATTGGAATTCAAATCCAAACATATGAACATCCAACAAATTGGATATGCTAAAAACTAAGTCCGATTTAATCATTTAATCTGATCCTTAACATCCCTAGTCATTTAACTTCCTAGTTGCCTTTCATGCATGTCTTATCGTCCCGCATGTGCGCACACACACACACGTTTTGCAGTGAGACAACAAGTAGTAAGATGCACGCACACTTACACACACATATACGTTTTGTGGTGAGACAATATGTAGTCGGACGGTGCAAATTGCATGACAAGATAACGTGAATCTGGGAAACGTGTTTGTGTAGAGGGTGTATCAATAAATTGAATTGTGTCCATAAATAATAAAAATACTGTAAAAACGGTGGCCCATATATTTGTTTTGTAGTCACTAACTTTTAGAATGATGATGTGCCTTTATTGAATAAAAAATTTAAAAAAAATATTGACGTCAGGATTATGCACTGATTTAATAGCTAGAAGTGAAAGAAAGTAGGTAGACGTTGTTAAAGTTTTTTTTTTTTTTTTTTTAATTTCTTTCAATGGCCAGGCCAAGAAAAAGCATCCCTTCCCCAACTGCACTTTGCAGGCCTTAGTGTTGAAATCTTGAAAATCTCTGCCCATTAATGTATACGTCCTGCTTTAACCTAATGACATGACATTCATTGTTTGGGACTCGTTTTGCCCCCTTGAACTAAGAGACACATGAGAATTGCCTCACCAAATAAAGTTCATTCAAGCAATTTAGCTTGTAAGAAAGGACTTGTGTTGATGCAAAGTTAAATTCAAAACATATTAACAACTCAGTGATATTTAGTGACATCGTGAACAACAGAAGCAATTAAGTTTAGATAACTACAGAGAGCACGGCACCTCGAAACACCGAAACCAGACTCTATACAACTGAGTTTATAGAAATGTAGTAAGAGTGACACCTCAAAACGAGGAAAGCAGACCCTATACAACTGAGTTTATATAAATGTAGTAATGGCAGCACCTCAAAACCAGTAAAGCAGACCCTATACTTTAAGAAGACGAGGGGTTGAGTAAGAGCTTCGGCCTTCTGCCAGGCATGGGAAACTCCGCTCATCTACTATATATATATATATATATATATATATATATATATATATATATATATATATATATATATATATATATATATATATATATATATATATATATATATATATATATATATATATATATATACAGTCAACAAAAGCTGAGGCCCTCACAACTACATGTCATAATGTAAAAGTTAAGTGCCATAAGCATTTCCATTCCCTAAACCACACTCTTGTTGTACGTCAGGATAACAGCTTAAAAGGGTTTTCACATAGTGGAGTTGGGCGTCAGCTGTTAGATGGTCCATCCCAATTTGGAGCTGCGTAGGACGTACTAACTTAGCAGGCGAGAATACAACTCAAAGTGCACAAAAATGTGAATTTTAGGACTTAGGTATCCATCCAATTTGAGGCTCGATTTTCTTTGGGACCTCCGGCCTCAAGTACACCAGAGACAAACAAATGCCCTTGTCGATGTATCGAACTACTGATCACATGTCCTAATTTATCAAAATGACCCTTAGGCTTAGATTGGCAGATAATTTATCGGGCCAAGACAGGCTAGGTCATGGAGGCTCGTTGGGGCCTCTGTAAATGTTCTTATGTACACAAAGATCTATAAGATTGTTGTTATGTAAACAAACTTATACATTTTTATAAGGATTATACATCTCACCAAACCTAGTCAAGAAAGTGGCCCTAGGTCAAGTTTAATTGGGTCTGGCCTGGTCCGGTAACTTGCCCATCAAGGGGACAGATTGTGCTTTAACCGGACAGGGCTCCCCTACCTAGTCATGCTGGGTCCCGTGCCAAGCCTTTATTTAAGAAATGAAAAGTTCATTCTGATTGGTGAAAGAGTGTGCTCTAATAAAACAAGGTTCATCCATTTTTATTTTAATGCATTTTTTACATTTTTTTGTTCCTTGTTTTAATTTTTAAGTTCTTTTGCTATTAACAAAACATGTAAAAATAATAAAAAGGATAAATACTGTTGACGTATTTAGTAAATAAAAGTTCAAAACTATTTCTCCCGTGATCGATAGGTGGCCTAAGGCAATCTGGTTAAATATCATGTTCTCTTCTGCTATTAAATAAAAAAAATTGGAGGACGCATTACAAACTGTTGTTAATTATCAATTTTAGCTATGAAGTAACATTCAACACATAACAACAAAGGAATCCCTTATATAATATAATATATATATATATATGTGTGTGTGTGTGTGTAAACCTAAAAAGATATTTTTGACAGATTTCTAAATATTTTTTATTAAGTTTATCAAATAAAAGGTTAGGCACTTTCGCTAATATAAAAAAAAAATAGCTGCAATCTTTTTCAATATTTCTTTCCGATATTACCAACTTTTGTTTTTACGATTTTAAGCAAAGTGTGACTTTAATTAACAATAGAAATAATTGCTTTCTTAAATTTTAAAAAAGTAAGAAGGGGAAGAATCTCAATGAAATGCTACAATAATAGTACGGCTGTATAGTTTGACCTTATTCTATAAAGTATGGCGTCAAATATGGAATGACCATAAAAAAAGGCCACGTTAAAATCTAGGAGAAAATCACAAAACTTATGGTAGAAGATGAAGCTCGAGTTAATGACAAATATTTTGCATTCATTGATAATAAAAAAGAAATAGAACAACTCCTTAACTAAAGAAGCAACTTTGGATGTACGACTGCTATATAACGAAATGTTGCACTCTATCAACACTATGCTCGATAGTTGCAGCCTTCCATGGATATAAGTGATAGTGCTGAACCATGTTAATTTGCTTCTTGGTACCTCGGACTGCCATCTCAGCTACATTTCAACTTCCATGTCAGTAACCTCTTGTTTGCAGTACAGAGAGTTGACGCGTTGGTGATTCAAAACAAAAACTTGCTGCCTACCATCCCTCTCCCTTACCATTACACCAACACTCTCAGGACCCTTCTCCTTCTTCTTCATTATATATATATATATATATATATATAATCAGTTAGTTCTCATACTACAACTCATGAAGTGGATTTTGGTAGGTTTTTTTGAACTAAAATTGTAACATAGAACACGGTTATTGGCTCCAATTTGAATTGACAGCTTACCTTCTAACATTTAATCTGGATTCCTTTCCTTTGTTGCTTTCCTTTATCTTAAATGAGGACTTTTCAATCAATTAATTGATCCAACCAACCAATACAAGACAGTAAATGAGAGATTCAAATTTATCCTGACCTTTACTTTTTTGTTTTCATCCCTTTTCTTGTCTTCCTGTTACCACCATGAGTCCACGGAGTACCGCAATTTTGAGCAGATCAATTTGCTATGGTATAAAATTGTTCAGGGTATATATTCTCAATATTTTGTACAACAACAAATTGATACCAAATGAAAACAACAAAAGAGAGGAATCCTCACCAAATGTTAAAAGGTAATTTGTCATTTCAAAGTGGAGCCAATGGCCATCTTCTGTATTTGTTACAAGTTTGGTTCAAAAAAGCCTACCAAAATCCATTTCACAAGAGACATTACCCATGTGGACATGACATGCTTATCTAATTGCCTAATCTATTTGTGGTGCTTACTATTTCAGTGAATTGTAATCATTTTCTTAAACTTGGCAATTAATATGAATTAATTCCTTAACAAACAAATCAATAACACAATGTATTAAATCAATAATGAGACCATTAATAGTAATAACAATAAATATGGTGCAAACAATTTCTGGTGTATGACAACATGGCAGAGCTTACTTTTACTTATTGTTATTACTATTAATGGTCTCATTATTGGTTATTACATTATGTAATTGTTTTGTTTGTTAAGGAATTCATTTATAGCCCTTAAGGATTGCCAGAATTAATTGGTATTAATTGACACGTTTAAGAAAATGTTTACAATTCACTGAAATAGTAAGCACCACAAATAGATTAGGCAATTTGATATGGATGAGACGTGGGGAGTTAAGGAAAATTTCAACTCATTCCGAAGTATTCATGAATTGGTTTCTAATCTTGGCTTGATCAACATAAGGAAAATGTTATTGCCTTCCACTTGGATCCCTTACAAAAAAAAGTCATACAAATTTATGGAAAACTGCCGTCCGAAGGATGTACCATTAGAGGTCATTTGATGGCCACAGGACACGCGAAACAGGACACGCATGTCCTGTTTAGTTGATTCTTTCATCAAACGTCAGACACAGGACAGCCTGGACAGGACGGACGGTTGGACAAGAGTATAAAGCTCGGAACAGACAGAACATCTCCTCCGGCCCCCAACCTCGAGCCCCTGTCCATGCCACCGACCCCCAGCCCTCGACCCGTTGCCTTTCTCTCCTCCTGTTGTTTTTCTCTCCTCCTCCATCTCCGCCCCTGATTTCTCCTCCATCTTTGCGTCTGTCCCCGTCATTTTTCTCTTCTACTCCTCCTTCACGGCCCTCGTGCTTTCATTCTCCTCCGTCTCTGCCCCGTCTTCACCGTCAAGCTGCCCTAAGCCTTCCCATTTCTCTCCTTCTCCTATGTCTCCCGAGCCCTAGCCCTTTCTTGTTATCCTTTGTGTGTCCTAATCAGGCAATGAGTAAAGTTATGTGCAGCAGGGAAGAGAGCTGCAATGCCACCCACCGCCTGAAAACCCAGACGAAGATCTACGACGTCGAACAGAAATAGGTGAGTGTTTCCTTCTTTTTTGTTTTGTTAATCTTCTCTTCCTCTGCCCATCGCCCTTCCCCTCTCCGATGGATTTGGGTGCCCTAATCAGATGAATTTTTGATCTTCAGAAAGAGGAGAGCATTCGCAGCGGCCCCTGAGTGTCATCCTCATGCCTCCTCTTCTCGATGTCATAGACTCATCTACTCCGCCTTAGCAATCATCCTCCTCTACTCTACGTCATAGAGTCCTTTGCTCCACCTGAGGAACCGTCGCCGCGCCTCCTCTGCTCCGCCTGAGGAATCGGCACAGGTGACTACATTGAAGATTTTGGGTTTTGCATTTTTTCCTTGTACAATGTAGAGATTGATCTTATTTTGGTTGTGGACCTGAAAAACAAGGTGCAGTCCGGCCTCCTCTTCGCTCGCTGCTCGTCTAAAAGCTGTTTGTGCTTGCGGAATCATCGTCCGCCATCGAATCACTTGTCGATGATGTAGGTAAATACATTGCAGAGAACCTCCGACTCTTTGATTTTGTGCTATTAAATGCTTGTATTGTTGCTTCGTGCCTACAAACCAAAATCACGTTGTCTATCTTATATCAAGGATCTAGAAATTGTCCAAGCATATTATTTGTAATCACTTTTGCTAGCATTTGGAGGTTATGGGAGGGCCTGAAATGAACGGTCTCTTTATGGCACACAGTCCCATTGTAGCATTGACAATGATGTTCCTTGAACACCGTTTGATGATTTTAAGAACAAAACACCACGTTCTTCTTGTCCAGCGTTTGTTTCGCATATGTCTGTTCTGCCTATCCTGTCTGTTGTTTGTTCACATAATAAACAAATATAATTACAATTATGAAAGATAAATTGGAAGTTTGTTTGCAATACTTGATACTTTGTTGTTTTATTGGGATATGTCAATGGATCCAGATTCAAATTAGATATCTAATTAACCAAACAAATTGCTTAAACAAATTAGGATTGGATGTAAAAAAAAATCATAATCCAATTAAGAAATGGGATATGTTCCAAATTTAAGAAATAATCAAATTCAAATTCCTTCTTAAATGAATATTCTAACGAATATTAATTATTAATATCGTGAATATGTACCTATATAATCTGAAAGTCTGTTGTTAAAAAAAGCATATATAATGCAGTTCATATTTGATAAGTTGTGAACTTAACTGTAGTATTCTGGTCATAATCGGGTTGAAATTTGGAAGTTAACCTTAAATGTGTATAAAGTTTTTCAACTACCAATTAAATTCAAAGTATGTGAACATTCCAATGAACGAAATATGACAAAAAGATTCATGCAATTTGAATATAATACACTGACATTCCTGCATCCACTTCGAATGTGCTCAACAGAGACAATTTTAATAGAGGCGACCCTATGAAACAGCTCACACTGAATCTACTCCAACAGCCAATTCTCCTCTTGAGCTCCTCGCTGTCTCAAAACCAAGACAACTTAAGTGATGAAAATGCAGTCTTTCTACTTGAGTAGAGGAGGACGATTGCTAAGGCGGAGTAGATGAGTCTACGACGTCGAGAAGAGGAGGCACGAGGACGACGCTCAGGGGCCGCTGCGAATGCTCTCCTATTTCTGAAGATCGAAAATTCATCTTATTAGGGCACCCAAATCTGTCGGAGAGGAGAAGGGCGATGGGCAGGGGAAGCAAAAATTAACAAAAAAAAGAAGAAGGAAACACTCACCTATTTCTGTTCGACGTCGTAGATCTTCGTCTGGGTTTTCAGGCGGTGGGTGGCATTGCAGCTCTCTTCCCTGCTGCACATAACATCACTCATTGTTTGATTAGGACACTCAATGGATAACTAGAAAGGGCTAGGGCTCCGAAGACATAGGAGAAGGAGAGAAACGGGAAGGGTTAGGGCAGCTTGACGGTGAAGACGGAGCAGAGACGGAGGAGAAAGGAAGCACGGGGGCCGAGAAGGAGGAAGGAGAGAAAAATGACGGGGACAGGCACAAAGATGGAGGAGAAATCAGGGGCGGAGATGGAGGAGGAGAGAAAAGCAACAGGAGGAGAGAAAGGCAACGGATCAAGTGCTGGGGGTCGGGGGTAGGGTCGGGGGCTCGAGGTTGGGGATTGAGGAGATGTTCTGTCTGTTCTGAGAGTAAGCTCGGAACACCGTAGCACAGAAATTCAATTTATACTATTGTCCAACCGTCCGTCATGTCCAGTCTGTCCTGTGTGCGGCGTTTGATGAAAAAATCAGCTAAATAGGACACGCGTGTCCTGTGGCCATCAAACGACCTCTTACTGTTGCCAAACGCCCTATGCAACCAAATATATCTTACTATCCAGATCTTCTTTCTACGTGCAAGAACTATAGAATTTTTTTTGTTAAAATTAAATTCTACAGTTTAAGTTTGTGTGTATATATATATATATATATATATATATATATATATATATATATATATATATATATATATATATATATATTTATGTGTGTGTGTGTGTGTATATATATCATTTGTCTTTATATTTGTACGTATATGTTCATGAGAGCTTGTGAGTTGTAGACAGCAGGGCATGTGGCCACCCAGAAAATGAGTTGAAGGGTTATTGAGATCTAGGCTACTAGTGAACGATTGGGATCTGCAGACCGTTCCTATTGCTGCAAGGTTTCCTCATATCGTTTACTCTTCCGAAGGTTCCATACATACGGGTGGTAAACCCAGCACCACAGGTAAGTCCGACACTATGTACCTTGGGGTGCTAAATTCTCGCTAAGGGGTACTGGGTATAAAATTTTAAATTTTTAAGGGTCACTAACATGTAAATGAAAAACAATTCACAAAAATATCAATAAATGATAAAAAAAGGTTTTTTGCGACCCTTGTGGTCAGTGGTCAGAAATGGGTGGGTGGGTGGTGTATGGTGCTTACTTAGACTAAGAGTTGCCTAGGGGAGGAGCAAAGGGAAGGAATGTAGCAAAGGCGGAAGAGAAGGGAGAAGTGGGAGAAGAAGAGGGAGGCTCCTCCTGCTCTAAGTACGCACCATACACCACCTAGGGCTGCACACGAGCCGAGTCGAGCTCGAGCTCGGTCGGTTCGACTCATATTTAGTCAGCTCGAGTCGAGTTTACTCGAGCGAGTTCGAGTCGAGCCCGAGTCCCACCACCGCCCCACCCATTTGCTCCCTTTTGCCTTTTCAAAGGAGAAAAAGATTTACTCTGAAAGGACATAATGATCTTAAAATAAAAAAAATACAAATATATAATATATCCAAGAACCGCCCATTGGACATGCCGACAGGCTACATTAGAGCCAAGGAATGAAATCAAAAATTTTAAGTCCTGGTTGAGTAGCACTTCTCCCCAAGGTAAAGTTTAAAGAAAATAAAAACAAAAAATAAAAAAGGTTTCTATATGCTAGTTTGTTATGGTATGGATCCAATCATATTTGTATGACCACAATTTTCAAAATCTCATTTAACACACGGTTAAAAAACGCCCCATCTCATGTTTATACCTTTTTTGTCTCAATTGTTTCAATTCTTTATGTTCATCAACACATAAAAAGAACGGGTCTTAATGAAGCATAAAGAATGTCAGCAAAACTTTATCGACATATCTGACATTTGTTGATGTTAAATGCCTCCTTTAGTGACTCTAACTTTCCTCACTTAAAATTTTTATATTTTTTTTCACTGAACAATGAGAACCTATGGCAGTGAATGAGTTCGCTGCTGTAAGGTGTTTAAATTGAAAGAACCACTCTTCTGGAAGAGGGTTCTGAGCTAAAGGTGCTCAGCCGGCAACTTAGTAAGAAAAAAAAAAACAAACAAAATCAACGAAGCCCAAAATCCACAAGAAACGAGATTCTCTTTCCTGTTTCCTGAAATATATCTTGCGCTCAATCGCTTGTGGATTTTGGCGGCTTTGATTTCTTTCTTTTTCTTCCTCGTCCTCTTCTTTTCAATTGCTTGTGGTGGATTTTTTTAACTCAGATTTGTTTCTTCTTCTTCTTCTTCTTCCATTTTGGACACCTTCCTTTTGGCTTTGCAAAGTGCACGGTTGAAATAAATTCTTCTTTAAGCGGATGGTCGGCTGGTCGCCACGAGAGAAACTATTAGATTAGATTTTTGGACAGGCTTCCTTCTCCATTCCCTTTCTTGTTTTATAAGTCGATTGAAAACCAAAACAATGGTGTATGGTCATGCAGGCTGAGTAGAACATTTATTTGTTTTCATTTATTAACTTAGGGTTGTACATGATATATACATATAGTAAATTTGAATGGTAACTCTACCTTTTTAGAGTCAACCAGTCATTTAATCAATATTGTCTCATCTAATATGATGACAGTTAAGACAAATATAAGGTGAAAAGGGCTTGAGTATTTTCATAATCTAATAATATTTCACACTTTTTCTTTTTTATTTTGCTTTCAACCATCCAACAACTTAATTTAGATGGATGGCTTTAGTCGTGTATATATATATATATATATATATATATATATATATATATATATATATATATATATATATATATATATATATATATATATATCATGTCCACATGAGTTGTGTAAGACTTGTGTAGCCATGGGATAAAACCAATGTCTCATGAAATGGATTTTGGTAGGTTTCTTTGAACGAAAGAGCTATTGTCCCCATTTTAAATTGACAATCTACTGTTTAATGTGGCAGGGCACCTTTTGGCCCCTCCTCCCTCTCTCTCTCTCTCTCACATCTTTTTTTTTTCTTTTGGAGTAAGTGATCTTTCACAATTGTGCAATGGTTAGTGGTTATACAATTAATCATGATCCAATTACCAAGGCTTTATTGAGGTTTGGTTCGCCATGAGCACAGTAAACAATGTTGGTGCAAATAAATTTTGGTTGTAAACCATGTGAGTAACCCGATTTTATCACTAACTGCATTTTGGTAAACTAGTTTCTCACTAGTAGAAGTGTTAGTGGCTAATGAACATGGCAGTCCGACTAGATATTAGCCAGTTTCCCGTTCTTTCCACTCGTTCTAGCTTTTTCACCTTGTCTAAGCATCAGTGGCAGGGCCCGAGAATTTTATCAAAGGGGCACTAGTTGGGTTTGGTGCGTACACGGCATGAATTTCATGTGGAAATTACACTTGGATAGACCCAAATCCAACTCTCTCGTAATAATGTTTTTCCAGGAATGGTGTTGGCTTGCATGGGCAGTGGCCCACACCTAACTCTGTTATTGATTGGCATTAGGTTAGACAAGAAATGAGGCTCCCTGTAGACAGCAATGGGCGAAGAGTACTAATAAACCAGTCCTCATGTTCTTTGATCAATCTCTAGATTGTTCCTTAGAAGTTTACAAGTAGCAGCGTATGTTGTCAAAGGTGCTAAGAATTGCACCCATTATATCCTTTATGGCATGGTCAAATATCCAAAATCAGGGGATTTTATGATATAATTATTCAATACTTAATTTAAGACTGGAGGATTTGAATTTATTGAATGCCGAATGATGCTGAATTGCTAAAATTTTAAAATTTACCACTAAAATTACTATAAACCATTGTTGTAGCATGATCAACTGTTTGTTGCTCTATAAAATTAGCACAAGTTTAAATTTTTAGCTATTTGCAACATTTGGTATACGGCAGATTTGAGAAATAAGAAGAGGAAACAAAAGAATTAAGAGCGATCATGAGCTTTTTTTCACTCTTTTTCCTTATTATCGCAAAAGTGATGTATCCAGACTTTTACCACTTGAGATCATTTAGAAGTTCATATTGTTTTCCAATAACTTGATGGGAAAACCATGGATTGTGTAGCTTAATAAGATATATGATAATGTTTTTTGCATTTAATTTAAAAGTTGTGTGATAATTTAAGAATCAAATTAAGATAAGATTCATACTATACAATCAGATTTAGATACGGTATGGAGGCATAGAACTTTCATCATTTGTATTAAAACACTAAATCAAATCCAAAAAATGGACTTTATTATGCCCATCATAAATTTGAAGCATAAAGTTAAATCCAAGGTGTTCGCATCGTCAAAAATATTTTGGTTGGTTTTTGGAGTGCACTAAAAAAAGTGAAAGTGAGTCCGAGGATTTACCGTTCTTGGTGCCTTTACCGGAGGTAACCAATCCAAACGTTATGTTTATCCTTGATGCATTTCATGTTGACTTAAACATCTTTTTCATTCTAAATGTGGCATGGTGCTTGAGAAAATATTGAAGATTTGATATTCAAAATTTTTGAGAAAATTTTTAATGAGTCATTTGCTTTGATTTGAGTAAAATCTTGAATTGGAAAATCTTGACAAATATTATTTAGAAACCCTTGAAAATCACTTTTGAAGTCGATTTAATGTTCTCTTAAGAATTTAAGTAGGTTTGAGATTTTGCTCTAATTCGGTTTCTACCTATCTAAAGCTTCAACCCATCTTTCTTAAGTCCTTTTAGAGGGGTACTTGTGATTATTTATGATTTCAAAAGTGAATGTGAATGTATAGATGCATAGACTCTACATGATTAGGAGTAAATCATTCATTCCTACCATGACATTCATCTAGAGGTATACCTACCATCATATACATCTAAGTTTTTCATTTTCATGAAAAGAGAAAAGTTTTTGAAAATGGAATGGGGTTGTGGACCACCAAGCATAATTTCCAATATTTGGTCATTATTTGATTTTTGGTCTTGGTGAAATCTGCGAATGAAAAGGTTCTGGGAGAAGAATATTCAAAAGAATGAAAAAGAGGAAAGACTTGAATATAAGAGGAATATGAAGAAAGAAAGAGGGAAGGAAATTTTGAGAATCACAAAACAAATGATTTAAATGAGAGAGAAAGAAATGTATTCATATACATATATATATATATATATATATATATATATATATATATATATATATATATATATATATATATATATATATATATATATATATATATATATATATATATATATATGTATGGATACGTATATGAAAGCTTATGAAAAAATATGTTTAAATCAAATAGAGAGAGAAGAAAATTTTAGAAGGAGAGAGAGAATTTAAAATTGAATACAAGTATATATATATTATATACGTAAATGAGAGTTTCTAAAAAAATATGTTAATTCATAAAGAGAGAAGGACAAAGAGAAATAGTCATGTACACGTATACGTATATAACATGTATATACTATATGTATTCATGAAAATTGAAATCAAGAAATAACTTAAAATATCAGACTTCGATTTTTATGTAGCACGGAGAGGAACTTGGACTCATACAAGACCCTAGGCTAAGTCTCTAAGACCTCATTAAAGAGGGTATTTGCTTTTGAAAAACTTTTAGAAAACATGATTCAAAATATTTTATATGTGAACTTAAAAGCATGATTGTCTCTTCCACCGTTGGATATGAGGCAAAATCAAGCAATATAATAAACCACTCATTAGGGTCCCTAGGGTAATTAAGAAAAAACTAAACGTAAGAATGACATGAAAATGCATTTTAACATGTACATATTCGTAAAAGGGTTTTTCGGTTTGGACAAATCCCAACTTTAAAAATCAACATAGGAATCAAAAAATCTCAACCTCAAACACTCATTTTCACCATACATTTGCTCATCAATTAATACATCATGCATGAGCATCATCTCAAACATAAATGATGAATAAAGCGATATATCAAGTATATTTTTGAAAATGGATGAAGAAATGAAATTTACTTCCCCTTGCTCATACTCTTAGTTCACCTTAGATGTAGTTGTCGATTCCAGATAGAAAATCATTTGAGTTTTCTTGCACGGTCATGGGAAAGTGGCAAGAGGAAATAAAATAAAAATGAGGACTTCATACCTCGAATATAGATCATATTAGGAATTAAGCTCTAAGATGATGATCCTAAGGTTGCCTTGGATGAAGCTCTAAAATGATTTCCCTCCAAGAGGTCTCTTTGTGCTCCCTTGAAGAGTTTAAGCTTAGAGAAGCTTGCTCTCAATGTTGGAGAAGAAGAAGAAAGAAATGAAGAGAAAAAGCTAAGGAAAAACTCTAAAACTTCAAGTGAGAAAACACTAAATATTCTCCAAGGGTCAGCTCATGTCTAAGAGAGATGGTTGTAGAGGTACTTATAAAGAGTTTTGGAGCCAAAATTCAAAATTTGATTTTTTTTTTTTACTTTAACAAGAGAGAGGATTGTGGGGGTACTTCAAGTGGGATTAGTCATTAGCCCTGCAAATGCTTATTTGGGGTGCAGGCAGGGCTAATGCCCACCCAAGATGGTCAAAACCATTCCCCAAGGGGCGGTTTAGCAAAAAAATAGGGGCTTGTGCACCTGTTCGGCGCATTAACGCACGCCCGGCCGAGATTGGCCAGCACACAGTGCTGTCGCGTGTTAGGCGCTAGCGCGTCGAATGACGCGCACAGTACCACGTGCGTTGTTGCAATGCAGTGCGGCTGATTTTCTTTTTTTTAAATAAAATAAAATAAGTAATATGGAACAAATAAAAAAGGATCTTTTAATAAGAAGGCATAAAACCAATTTTTTGAATATGTATAAAAATGGTTTTTGTGAGAAATTGCGGGTCGACCCCGTTTTGAGTGACTTCGGGCTCGTTTTAAATCGACATTGAGTTTAATTGGCTGCTGACGCATTCTAATGAGTGGTTTAAACTCAAAAACACAATTTTGGTGTGAGGAAGAGACATAGAACAAAAGAGAAGGTTTGCCCTGCACATGCTGCACTTGATAACATTAAATTTTGTTGTTTTGCTTTTGGCTTTAGATTTTGAGTTTGAAATTCTCGATTTGAAACTAAACTTGGGTTTTGGATCTAATTCGAATCCAAGAGTTGGATTTTGGATTTGAATCTTGTGTCTAAAGTTGGGTTTGAATTTGAATTTTGTATTTGGGATCGAACAATGGTTTAGAGATTCATTTTGGATCGACTAATCGTGAATTTATTTTAGGTGTAGGATTGGGCTCAAGGCCCAAGAATCAAATCTAGATGAAATAGTTGAGATTTGAATGAAAATGAAATACACCCCTTCTTTTGAAAAATTTGGGATAATAACAAATGCCCCTTTTTGTTACTAAGTTGGCATTTGTCCTGCTTAGTGGCAAAGATAAGCACCCAACATTTTGATTAATGAAAATTTTGGCTAAAATATTAAAATGTTGGAACTGCATTTCAGGTTTAACCCCTTACCTGAATAGGTTGTTTGAGTTTACATTGCATGTTTAACCCGTTACCTGCACGGGTTTGCCGAAACTGAATTCAGGTTTAACCCTACTGAATGGGTTCTCTTGGCTTATATTTCAGGTTTAACCCCTTACCTGCGTGGGCTACTTTGGCTTGCATTGTCAGTTTGACCCCTTACCTGCGTAGGTTGCTTTGGCTTGCATTGCGGGTTTAACACCTTACCAGTGTAAGTTGTTTTGGCTTACATTGTAGGTTTAACCCCTTACCTCTGTGGGTTGCTCATTTGTCCATAATTTTTTCTAGTGGGTTGCTCGATAACAAGTGGCAATGCCATGAAAGAACTCTCATTACCTCGAATACCTTTGTTGAAGCTATGAATGAGACAATATTGCTTCTACTTTGGTTGCGACAAGAAGACATCTTATCACCTAGACTACCTTATGGTGAAGTTTTTTTTTTTTTTGTGTTTTCACTGTTGGATGAATTTTGAACTTGTTTAGTAAAATTCCCCAAAATAGCTCTTGGGTTAAGCTTGCTTTGGAAAAGCTCTTGGCCAAATGGCCAAGTTACGTTTGCTAGTGACATGGTTGAGATAGCTTTAGAAGGCCCCGAATCTAGAGGCCGGATTGCACTTGATCAAATATTTAGCTTAGCAGCTGAATTGATTTGATTGTGACATGACTCCTTTTCTTGATGGACAAGAATGATTGTGAAGAAAAAATATATGTCGCAAAAGCAATTTAGAGAATGCCTCAAAATATTAAAAAAATGTCTCAATATTAGCAATTGCTATGACTGATAAGAGATAGGGTATGATTTAAAACAGAATATGCCAATGTACTGAGCAAAAGAAGGTTGTTGTCTTGGGTTGAGACTGAGGTGAATCGCGTTTGATCAAATTTTTAGTCTAGCGGCTGAGTTGATTCGATTTAGATATGATTGTGAAAGACAAATATATGTCACAAAATCAATTTAGAGAATGCCTCAAAATATTCATACTTAAAAACAAAAAGTCCCAGTGTTAGCAAGGGTTATGACTGATAAGAGATCAGATACGATTTAAAACAAATATGCCAATGTACCACGTAAAAGAAGGTTGATATCTTGGGTTGAGACTGAGATGAATCGCGTTTGATCGAATCTCTAGCCTAGCGGCTAAGTTGATTCGATTTGGATATGATTGTGAAAGAAAAATTTATGTTGCAAAATAAATTTAGAAAATGTCTCAAAATATTCATACTTTAAAAAAAAAAAAAAAAAAACCCACCCCAGTTTTAACAATGGTTATGACTGAGAAGAGATAAGATCTGGTTTAAAATGGAATGTGTCATGCACTGGGTAAAGGACAGATGGTTGATATCTTAGATTCAGATTGAGGCAAAGTCAATAATGGAAAATTCTCCAAAAGAAGGTATGGACAAAATTATAAAAAGAAAATTGATATATATATATATATATATATATATATATATATATATATATATATATATATATATATATATATATATTTGCTAATAGGGAAATAAGGGGAGGGGGAGGTAACATCATGCGTATGAGCTTAGATATAAAAAAAAATCGATTTGTCTTTAAGGACAAGCAATTGGGATATAGCATGTAGAAAAAAAATTGTTATAAGAATATGATTAGTAGATATTGATTCTCATAGTGAAATATCCAGTTGATACCATTTCAAAGAAAATTATGAGCAATCTATTGTTTGCAAAGAATATTAATTTTGAGAGAATTAAATCTGAAGCACAGCATAAGTACATGACGTTTGATTCAGGAAGAAATGGACTAAACAGGAGTAAATGAATAAGTCAAAATCAGGTGTATGATAATTGAAAAAAGAATATAATGGAGTAAAGCAAAGATTAGTAATCAACTTGAAATAATTGATGATCAATAAATTCATGGAAATAGTAAAATAGGAAGAAAGACATACTATGGGTATTAAAGCTAGGAAATTATTTGCCTGAGTCGCACAAAATTGGTAATTGAGCCAATAGATGGCTATCACATTCAAGAATATGAGGTTGGACAAATAAATGAAGGATTGACAATGTATGATAAAATATAGATTTGGAAGCTACTCTAAAAAAATGGACTTGCCAAGGAATAATCGATGACCCAATAAAATTATGGAAGTAGTAAAATGGAAAGAAAGACACACTATGGGTATTGAAACTACGAAACTATTTGGCATAGTCGAGTAAAGTTGGTAATTGAGCCAATAGATTGCTATCATGTTCAAGATATGAGGTTAGACAAGTGAGAGATTGACAAGGTATGATAAAATGTAGATTTTGAAGCAAATTTAAAAAAAAATGGACTTGCCAAATGAGAGAATTTGAAAAATCAATGTCACTTAGGTAGTAGAGTTAAAGCATGAGTTTATAGCATAGTCTTTTTGAAAACTACGTAGAGATAATCGAAGAAGATATTTATTTAAATGAGGAAGAAGGATTGTAAAATTATTGAATAAATTATAAAGTGTATGGAAGACACACATGCACTAGTCATACAATGATAAGCATTTAACACTTTCTAAAGTCACATGTAAATATTTGAAGAAGGAGCATAGGACCCTAATTGAGTTTGGTTTTGATCAATTATGATTGTTCTATATTTGATATGCCAACATACCTTAGCCAAGAAGCTTAGTACGAGCATAGACTCCTTTATTTGGAAACTAAGGGTAAGGCTTATCTACATATTCTTGGACAATCGTTGATATACCACAAGTTACCACTCATGCTGTTAACGATGGGGCTTTCCCGTCCAAGATGTGATCCAATTGTAAGGCTTATTCTTGTGCTACCGCTTGTGACCAAGCCTGACAACATGATGACCGAGACAAATAGGTATAGGGAGTTTTTGAAATATGAGCAAACATGCTAAATGAGAGAATGACAATGTATGATAAAATGTAGATTTTGAAACAACTCTATAGAAATGGACTTTCCAATGAATAATTGATGACCCAATAAAATTATGGAAGTAGTAAAATGGGAAGAAATGCATACTATGGGTATTGAAGCTACTACATTATTTGGCATTGTCGAGCAAAGTTGGTAATTGAGCCAATAGATAGCATGTTCAAGAATATGAGGTTAGACAAATGAGAGATTGACAAGGTATGATAAAATGTAGATTTTTTAAGCAAATTTTAAAAAAAAATGGACTTGCCAACTGAGAGACTTTGAAAAATCAATGTTGCTTAGGTAATAGGGTTAAAGCATGAGCTTATGGAATAGTCATGTTGAAAACTATGTAGAGATGATCGAAGAAGATATTAATTTAAATGAAAAAGATTGATTGTAAAATTGAATTGATCAAGGAGTGTATGGAAAATACACATGCACTCATCATACAATGATAATCATTTAACAGTTTTTAAATTCACATGCATATATTTGGAAAATGAGCATAGGACCCTAATTGACTTTGGTTTGGATCAATTATGATTGTTCTATATATGATATACCAATATACATTAGCTAAGAAGCTTAGTACGAGCATAGACTCCTTCATTTGGAAACTAAGGGTAAGGTTTATCCACTTATTCTTAGACACTTGTTGATATACCACAAGTTACCACTCATGATACTAACAATGGGCTTCTCGGCCCAATGTATAATCTAGTTGTAAGAGTTAGTCATGTGCTACCGCATATAACCAAGCCCAACAACATGATGATCGGGACAAACAAGTATGGAGAGTTTTTGAAATACGAGCAAACATGCAAAATAGGTTGTCTCTAACAAAGTTTCCAAACATCATTATTAAAATAAATAGAATAACAAACATTGTTTTCAATCAAGCCTTAAATTGAAGAGGGTTGTATTTGATCCTAGATCTAGGTGAACATGATTGATTATCCTCAATTTATCTTATATGCAAGAAAGCAAATACCATCACTAATAAATGAAATGCCGATGAGGTTAAGGCCAAAGAAGGGAACATACTTTATCATCAACAATATATCAGATGTTTAAGTTTGTTGAAATGCATTAATAATCATAGCCAAATGATGACGGGTCTCATCACGGTCTCCATATATTCACATCCCCAAAAATCTTTTGATTGATTTTTGGAGTGCTCCAGAAAAATGAGGTTTTAGTTTGAAATGAGAGAGAAAGAGACTCGCCCGTCAGTATGAAGATTGAACGTTTCCAACAACTTTACTTGGGGTAACAAATACAAGGGTTATGCTTATCTTTGATGCATTTCATTTTGACTTAAACATCTTTTTCATTTTAAATGTGGTAAGGTATTTTAGAAAATATTGAAGGTTTAATATTCCGAATTTTTGAGAATGTTTTTAAAGAGTCATTTGCTTTGATTTGAGTAAAATCTTGAATTGGAAGATCTTTACAAATATTATTTAGAAAACCTTAAAAATCACTTTGGAAGTCGATTTAATGTTCTCTTCAGAATTTAAGTAAGTTTAAGATTTTGCTTTAATTTGTTTGCTACCTACCTAGAGCTTTATCTCATTTTTTTTAAATTCTTTTAGAGGGGTGTTTGTGATCATTTGTGATTTCACAAGTGAATGTGAATGTATGGATGCATTGACCCTACATGATTAGGAGTAAATCATTTATTCATTAATAATCATAGAGGCATTCCTACCATTACATACATCTAAGTTTCTTATTTTTTATTTATAAATTGTCATAAGTATTTTTATAAAAAGAGAAAAGTTTTTGAAAATAGAATGAGGTTGTAAACCACCGGGCATAATTTCCAATCTTGAGTCATTACTTGATTTTTATGTAGGCCGGAGATGAACTTGGACTCATGCAAGATCATAGGCTAAGTCTCCAAGGCTTCATCAAAGAGGGTATTTGTTCTTGAAAATTCTTTAGAAAGCATGATTCAAAATATTTTTATATATAAACATAAAAGCATTATTATCTCATTTGTCACAATAGAATATATATCTTCCACTGTTGGGTATGGAAGAAAATTAAGAAACATAATAAACCACTCAGTAGGGTCCCTAATCGAGTGATTAAGAAAAACTAAACTTAATAATGACATTAAAATGCATTTTCCCTCATTCTCGTCGTGTATTTGCTCATCAATTAATACATAATGCATGGGCATCATCTCAAACATAAATGATAAATAAAGTGACATATCAAGTATATTTTCAGAAATGAATGAAGAAATATAATTTATTTCGTCTTGCTCATATTCCCGGTGCACTCAAGTTATAGCTCTAGCTTTTGGATATGCATTTGAGCTTTCATGCACGGCCATGAAAAGGTGGCAGAAGGAAAAGAAAATGAAAATGAATACTACAAACCTCGAATATAGATGATATTAAAAATGAAGCTCCAAGAAGATTATCGTAAGGTTGCCTAGAATGAAGCTCTGAAATGATGAAAATATCCTTCTAAGGGGTCTCTTCGTGCTCCCTTAAAGAGTTTGTGCTTGAAGAATCTTGCTCTCAAAGTTGGATAAGAAGAAGAAAGAAGTAGAGAGAAAGTTAAGGGAAAACTATAAAACTTCAAGTGAGAAAGCACTAAAAATTCCCCAATGATTAGCTCATGCCTAAGTGGAAAGATTATGGGGGTATTTCTAAATAGTTTTGAAGCCAAAATTCAAAAATTAAATTTTTTTAAATTTAACAAGATTTTCATGCGAATTTCAAATATTTTGAACATTTTTTTTAAATAAGCTTTGACTAAGTGGGATTGGTCATTAGCCTTGCAAACACCTATTTGAGTTGTGGGCAGGGCTAATGCCCCCTCAAGATGGTCAAAACAGCCATTGCGCACAGCGAGACCCATTTTCTTCTTCTTAAAAAAAACAATAAAATAAAATAAAATAATATGGAATAAAAAAAATGTTTCAATAAGAAGGCATAAAACCAATTTTTTGAATATGTATAAAAATGGTTTTTGTTACAAATGGGGCTCGACTCCGTTTTCGTTCTTAAATCCGAATTGGGTTTTTTGGCCGCCAACGCATTCTAATGAGTGGTTTAAGCTCAAAAACACAATTCTGGAGTGAGGGTGAGTCATAAAACAAAAAAGGAAAGGTTTGTGTGTGCATGTGCAGCACTTGATAGCATCAAATTTTGTTGTTTTGACCTCGGCTTTGGATTTTAGGTTTGAAGTTCTCGATTTGGATCTAAACTTGGCTTTTGGATCTAATTCGGATTCAAGAGTTGGATTTTGGGTTTGAAGCTTGTGTCTAAACTTGGGTTTGAATTTGAATTTTGTGTTTGAGATCGGACAAGGGTTTAGAGTTTCATTTTGGATCAACTAATCGTGAATTTATTTTGGGTCTAAGATTGGGCTTAAGGACCAGGAATTAAATCTAGATGAAATAATTGAGATTTGAATGAAAATGAAATACACCCTTTTTTTCTGAAAAATTTGGGTGATAGCACAAGGTATGATAGAACAGCGTATCTCCAAGCAGATTTGATGTCATATTTGAGATCCAAGTCTATCAAACACATAATTGTGCGTGCGTGTCTCTCACTATATATTATTTTTTAGAAGTTTGTTGATACTTTTTGTTAAGTCCACCAAATAAAAAGTTAGACACTTTTTGCCAATATAGAAAGAATTTTTGGCGCAACCTTTTTCAATATTACTTTCTTATATTATAAAATTGTATTTTTACCATTTTAACCAAAGTGTGACTTTAATCAATAATAGATAAGTTTTATTTTCTTAAATTTAAAAAATGTAAACAGGGAAAGAATCTCATTGAAATCCTATATTAATAATAAACGATATTTAAATAATTTGACCCTATTCCTTTTATTCCTAGAAAGTAACCTGGCCTCCTCCATTTGCGCGTCTTTCACTTCTCACATATACTTTTGGTGAATTCTTCTCTTATTTGCTCATTCGATTCAGTTGGGATCATACAACAAATATCTTGAAATCCATGTTTCCCAAGATTTCACTAATTCTCGATTTTTCTCTTTACTTAGTTCACGAAATCACGGTCATGTTTGCCTATATTTTCGTATGAAATCTCGAACTCAACTATTGCATTTATTGATAATAAGAAAGAAGTTATAACAGCATCTTGATATAAGGAGCAATATTGGATGTATGACTACTATATAATGAAATGCTCCCTATTATCAATCCAATGGGTGATCCAGATGGTTATCCCACCACTTGACTGAGGGGCGAAGGTCCAGCCTCTTTAATTCTTTTTCCCCTTAAGTAGGGGCGAAGCCAGATATTTTTTA
>JAANDH010001681.1:8378-26605 GCA_011799765.1 Nymphaea thermarum | reverse complement strand
CAGTATGGCCTTGTTAGGGCATACTTATGTCTCTGTAACCCTAATTTTCAAGTTAATGAAATTATCAGGAGAGAGAGAGTCTGGCTGCTGGTGAGCACCGACTCCTCCCCATTCGTGGTTTTTTCTCCCTCGTATTGAGGGTTTTCCACGTTACATTGAGTTCTTGTTTTCCTTTCTCTTCGTATTCATTTCTCTACAACTATGTTGAGTAAGACTTTGAGCAGTACCCGTGTTACATGGGCGCCCATCTATGTTGTTAAGGTATCGCCTACGCGTGGGCTAAGCATCAGTCCACACTTGTCACTTAAGTCCACCACTTACGCAATGGGAGAGGTGTCAGCCTAGGCGCCAGAATGCCTAGCCCATAGAAAAGTGAAAAAGTCACCTTCCCTTGCAATTAGAGTTTCTTAATTGAGTATTGTATATATTATTATGTACTTTATTTTGTATTGATTACATATTTTTATGTATTGTTATGTTGATTATGTTTTTATATGTATACTGTTATTTGCATATACTATTAACACTTAGTCTGTTGTATAGTATTGTGATACCTCGTACATGTTATATGTATACATTAGTATGGTTATGTTACATATTTATATCATATAGTGTGTGTATTATTAATTTGTTATTCATGTTATATGTATTGTAATATGTGTTATATGTATATACACTATACAGTTATGTACAGTTTGTTATATCTGTTATATAGTATTGCATCAACCTATTATACGTATATATTGTTAGCTTGTTATATAAATTAATATGTAGTATTGTAATACCTGTTATATGTATATGTTACTATGGTTATATACTTATATAGTTATATGTATTGTTACTATTGTGCATAGTCACAAATAACATTTTGAAGTTTTAAACGGCGAGGTTTTGCTCGGGTACAGTACGTCGAGTGTGAAAAGAAACGGGAAAATGGAAAAAATACGGTAAATTTTTTAAAAATTTAAAAAACTAAAAATTGAGGAAAAATAAAATAAGTGAGAAACTAATAGCACAAACATCAAAAGATAAGTAAATTTGCAACAAATAAAAAATAGAAAATGAAAAAAAAAACTGTTTGCCATTAAAAAAATGGAAAAAATGAAAAAAAAAGCGTAACACATTTTTTTCGTTTTTAACAATTTTTTTCAGAAAAATGTGTTTTTTAGTTTTAGATGGCAATTTAATTTTATTTTTTTTTAAACAAAACATGTTTTTTGTGACTATGTTGTTGTGTACTTATATGTATACTATTATGTACTGTTAGTCTTTTTTATTATATTATCCCTTTCTTTAAGTACTATGGATTAAAGCCTTCTTGTGGATTTACATTCCTTCTTCTGGAGATAGATCTAGTTTTTTTTTTTCTTGTATTAGATTACATTTTAATGAGCAACGTTAAACTTTTTCTATTTATTTTGCATGTTCAATGAATTCGACAATTAACTTTTGATTATTTAAGACTTTAAGTTGATTATGCTTGTTTTCTACTCTCCACATTTCAAATATTAGTAATAGTTAATCAAAATAACTTGACATATTAAAACATAACTCTTTTTCTTAAAAAAAAAAACCTTTTTTGCCTAGGCTTTCCTAAGCCTGCCTAGGCACTGGGCCCTGCCTGGGTGCCTTGGCAACATAGGTGCCCATGCGATGCAGTGTCACTCATTGTAGCTAAGTGATGCTTAATTTTTACACAAATATTGTGGTTATGTATTGAGTGAAGTTTTGGCAACAATTGTGAGTTTGATGACCACATCAACAAGGAAGTCATGTCATCAATTAACTGGCAAACTAAAGGAATGCCGATGCTCCTTTTGCTAAGAATGGATTATTGTCCCCTCGGAATCAACTGACTTTGATGAATATACATGTATGTATGTATGGATGCTGTACATTTATCTTCATATATGTCTATTTCCTATTTATTTTATTTTTTGCAGTTCCTTTTTATTTTATGTTTCACCCTGAGCTAGCCATTACCAAGCTCCAGTGGCTAGTTTCTACTTCTACTTGTACTGATTTGAGACTTCAGATCCCTTTGTCAGGAGTGACTCTTTGAGAGTTATTTTTTTATAATAATATTTTTTTGAAACAGAATTTGCAAGCTGAAATTATCTACTGCCTGTTCTTCCATGTATCAAAATTTGGTCTTTGTATGGGGAAGTATCCATCAGATTTATCTAGTATGATAGTAGATTAGTATCTCATAACATTATATACATATTTATAAATAGTGTCTTATATGTGTGTGTGTGTGTGTGTTGTATACATGTAGATCTATGTATAAATATATATGCTTGTCATGAATGTGATGCAGAACGTTTGGTGCTAAAACCATGTGTCTTACCTACTAACAGTCTGACAATAAAAGGAATCATAGGCCAGAGAGATAAAGGTGTGATTGCTCTAACTTCTTTCTCTGCTAGGTCCTTGGGTATCAACAGAAGGGGCAAGCTTTTGTCGGTGGCAATAAACTTTAGGAGTATGCTTTGTTGCTTTTGCCTTGCCCTGGTGCAAAGCATGAGTATCTCAATTATTTCTATTATTTTGTGGGCATAATAGAATTTACCATGTATCAAATTTAGTGTTCGGGCTTGATTTTCCATGTAAATCAATACTGACGTAGTTCTTAAAGCTTTCATGCTTTGGATGTATATCTCCAGATTACTAAAAATTCTGGCAGTTAAAAAATGAATGTCGTGTTTTTCTACATACGATGCTGAAATCGCCAAAAACCGTAGCAAATTGTTTTCTGATACTAGTTGCCTTGCAATTATTAACAGGGTGTGAACGCAAACTACTGTGACAAGCAAGGGATGTCATTACTACATTTGGTAGTACAGCAGAACTTTCCATGCTTCTTCACATTGGACAAGCTCAGCTGTATCATTCTAACAGTTTGGATGCCTTTGGTGCAGGCAGCACTTTTCAATCGGACAGAGATTGTGTTTGCACTCATGGACCATGGGGCCCGTGTGGAACACAAAAACGCACAAGGTAAAAACAAAACTTTTGTTACTAATTTTTGCATTGTGAAATAGTGATGCATTCCTTGCTTAAAGAGGACTTGAACTTTTGTTGGGCAGCCTAATGGTTGAAATTTGTCTTCGCTTTAACTGCTGCTTCTTAGTTGTAAATAGTCACCGATTTTAATGGTGGAAATGCAGAACCCTGGGTTTGCCATTCATGTCTGCAGTTCCATGCTTGGTTTTGTGGCTTTTTCCTTGAGAATCTCTCAGACCCAAGGATTAACGTAATATGGAAAGCTGTTACTTCCTTGCATCTATTGTGGTTTGATCCTCATAGTTCTCACCCTTTCGGACAAAACCAAACCCATGAGCGTATAAACTGAGGTCAGATAGCACATTTTTCAATAGAACAAATGGTGGAGGGGGTTGTATTTGAAGTCTGGGTTTCCTTTTAAACGTGTTTTTGGGAAAAAAAAAAAAAGAGCTCCACCACCTCGATGATATGCCTGTTTTCTCCTACTCTGCCGTGTGACCCTTTATGAAAGAAATGTTCATGCTCACTTGTTAGTGGGTTTCATTTCTTATGGAATAAAATTTGAATGGCATTCCTAGGCGTGAAAGTTCTTGTAGCTTGTGCATTTATTTTTGTTCGAACCTATGTGGGAGCACTTGTTGCTGCCACATTCTGACAAGGGAACGTCAAAATTCTTTGGTGTTTGGACAGGGGAAACTCCACTGGATTGTGCTCCCACTATGTTGCAGTACAAAATGCGGGAGAAGATGTCAGGAGGTGCATAGCTCGCCTGGAGAATTCTTGTACCCTGTCTGCCCCCAATAGGCAGACTTCCTTTTTTTGCCCGTAATATTTGGTCCCTGTCAATGTTCTCCAAAAGTTTCTATTTATTATACTGGTACTTGAATCCATCGGTTGTATGTAATGAAATAACATCTGGAAACCACCCACTTGAAATCTGTAGCAGGGGCATTCTGTATGAGCTGGACGCACGAGAAAGCAATATATGGTTACAAGGGTGGCAATGAAGGCAGTGTGATCACGTGAACAAAGTTAATCTTTTCCAAGATGTGCAAATCTTATAATGCTACACTTTCAGGCAGACTGAAAGATCGAGGTGGAGGACGTGACGAGGCTCTCCCTTTTTTGGGGCCCTCCCACCGATTGACCGGATGAATGCAACGGCTTCCTTCGGTGCGACGGAATCTGTTTCCTCCCTCTTCAATAAAGAAGGGATGTCGGAAGATTCAGTTTTTTTGGCTGCCACGGTAGAAGGTCGTTCAGAAGATGCTTTTACACAGCACGGGCTGCTGAGCAGATGGGAGATTGACAAAGCATATCCACTTCAGTCCTCACCCCGCTCCTCTGCTCTTCTTTCTCCTCCCTTTTCAATATTATCTTCAGGCTTGGTGATCCTACCCCGTTCAATTGCACGCGGTAATAGGCAACAATACATTACAACTTCCATGATGCATTAACGTCTATTGGCTACTCATCTCTGTCTTCAGTTTTCAAGGTAAAAACCACGAGGTAAAGAACTGGGGAGAGAGAGAGAGAACCCTATTGAATACTTTCTTATTTTCAGAGGAGATGCGTCAGGCTAACACATGGGAGGAAACTTTATTGCCTTGGAAGCGATGCGTAGTTGTTGGAGGGTAGGGGAGGTCAATTAGTGCGGTGAGTTGAGTGGAATTTGTAAGGTTTTGGGGCCCATCCCCACGTCAAAAGATTCCTTATCTCTTACTCCATAAGCATTTTAGGTTGGTAGTGACACATGGTTGGTAGTGTGTGTCACACTCATCCGGAAAAAGATAGCGCGCTCCACCGATGATAAGATAAAAGAAAAGGAAAAAAGGAAAAGGCGGCCAACCGTCGTTCTTTTGCTTTTCCCTTGCCTTCTGCTTCGTTCTTTGCACACCTTTTTTTTTTTTTAAATCCAATGATAAGGCATCGGGTGATGACCACCGTCTCGGCCCAAGCCTAAGCTTCTGTTTTGGTAATTATAGAGCAAAGTAAAAATTGATTTGAAAAAAAAGAACAAGAAAAAATAAAAGAAAAGCAACCCCAGCCTTCGCTTATAAAACTGGCACCACCCTGATCTCGATTCTCCCCTTTTACTCGGCTTCTCACTCTCCTATCTTCTTTCCCTTCTCTTTTGTACCACCTTCGTCATAGATCGATCGCTCTCTGCAAATTCGGAGCTGGCTAGCGGCTTCCACAGGTATACGCAATGGGCTTCTCCGTCGAGTATTCAGGCGTTGTTGTCGCCCAATTCTTGCACCACCATGCGGCTCTTCTGCTATTTATGGTTCGAGGTTTGTTCTATTGGGTGCTCAGATCCCTCGGCGCGTCAGATTACCTCCTGGACGACGAGCTAAGCGAGTTCCCTTCTTCGATCTCCTCTGCTTCCTCCTCGTCTTGGGTTTCAGCGGAGGTTATAAGAGAGAACCTGCAGGTGGTAACTTTCGCTTCTCTTGGAGGGATCAATGGATGCTCCGAGGGCGGAGGAGGCGGCAGCGGCGCCGCCACCGCCATCACATGCGCCGTGTGCCTAAACGAGTTCAGGGGAAAGGACAAGGTAAGGGAGTTGAGAAACTGCTGCCACATCTTCCACAAGAAATGCTTGGACAGATGGCTGGATCTCGATCAGAAGACGTGTCCCCTTTGCAGAACGCCCTTTCTCTTGCCGGCTTCCGGTGATTGCGACAAGGGCGAGACGAGTTGGTGTGTGGAGCACCTCCTCTATCTCTTCGGCGACGACCTCCTCTCTCCTTATTATTCCAGTTGACAAACAGTCTCCGCCCCATCTGTGGTCCATTTTTGCCCGTCCCACCTCACCAACAAGATGGGTGTACATAACAAAGATCATTACTCTTAGATCTCGTAGCTCCTCGCTCTTGAGCTGCCTCCTCCTTTTCCTTCATCTTTTCCTTCAAGCGCAAAAGAATGGGGGAAAAGATGAGAGGCTTGGTTGGCTATTTGTTTGCATTTGTTTGATGGAAACGATGAACGATTAAACGAGCCCGATGGTAGATCGTTGCTTCAGAAGTATATATATATATATGTATAAAAGTGAAATTGTCGATTTCAAAGGCCATTTTTTGTGCCTTGTTTCAAGAACTTTGTTGCATTTGCAGATGCTTGTTTTCGCTCTGTGGGATAGCAAGAGGCCCTCTAATGTCGAACCCGTAAATTAAGAATTGAGAAACGGGAATTTTTTTAGCTAAACGAATGAACATGATCTGCTACTAATTTGAGAGGCCTCATCAAGCACCCATAACGTTATCGAACCTTGTGTGCTCTTCGGATGATAAAGGCAAATCCGGACAGAAGAGAGACTTTTGAGGGACGGCAAAAAGCCTTATTACGTTGAACCCGTAGAATAAGAATTGGGAAACAGGAGTTATGTAGGTAGAAGATCGAACAACATGATAACGTGCTAACTTGAGAGGCCTCATCGAGCATTCGTAACGTCATCGATTCACCTTATTGATGTTCACAGGATAAGAGGCAATTCTAAAACCACGTCCTTTAGTCTGATAGGAATTTGATTCATTGTAGTGTCACCGCAAAGGTATTGGGGGCTGTTGGTACTGGGATTAGTAGGACAGTAACATTATTCTATAAATCTGTTTTCAGGAGTTTCGCGACTAGATTTCGTGAGTTTTGTGAATATCTAGTCGTGAGTTTTGTGATTAGATTTATAAGGCAGTAACAATGTATAACTGTTGCCAAAGCCAAATGCCCACTTTTATGGCTCAGTTTTTATTTATTTATTTTGTTTTGCAGCCTGAATCGAAGGGTAGCAAATTTCTAGTGATAGATAACGGGCGGTTCCTAGTGAAAATAAAAAGGATGACGAACTTGCTGAATTAGTTTCCCACAACTCATGGGGCATCGTTTCTCACTCCAGCCGTCACATTCTTAAGATAAGTAAGATTAACCAAACGTCAAATAGCATGAGAAGACAATTGCTGTTTATTTATATGATGTCAAGTTCATAGCTAGGGTGAACACGAGTTGAGCCCGCGTTCAGTCAGCTCGAGCTCGGCTCGACTAATGAAACCTCAAGTTCGACTTGGCTCGAGCTCGAGAATACCTCGACGAAAGCAGCTCGAACTCGACTCGATTAATGCTCGACAAACTCGTAAACTCGTTTGAATATCGACTTTATTAAAGCTCGACAAACTCAATTAAGGTTGGAGCTCGACTCGGCAGCTACCTGTTGAGTTCGAACATAACTTGGTTGTTTGAACGAGTCGACTCATAAACTCGAGCTCAACTGGTTAAACAAATGACTTGGAGCCGAGTTTTATCGAGTCGTTCTTCACTCTTGTTGGTGCTATGGGGAAAAGAACTTAAGAGTATGAAAGAGGCATTAAAAAAAAAGTCTAAGTTACTACACTCTGATATCTTCATTTATTAAACATGTAGTATTATATGCTGCTTAATCAATAAAACAAGTTGGGAAAAAAAGCCTCAAAGTCTAATACTGGATATCAAAATTCAAACGTTGCTTTCTAGTATCAATGAGGTAATCAAATAGATTTGTGGCCACCTGTTCGGTTCCCAGATCTCCGCCACCGACTTCCCTCATTGGATCCCATTGTATGGCTGGTCCAGAGTCGTTTACTTCTTGTTTTCCTCTATCTCTCTCCCTCTCTCTTTGCATCTTTTTCATCTTGAAAAGTACATTTTGGGCAATTATTTGCAGTCAGCGGTGTGGGCAGAGTTTATAATGTTGGCCCTTCGAAAATGTCCAATTTTACTGCAAAATTTCCAAGACGCCACCCTTGGCTCTGGTCCTTGTCGTGAGAACACAAATCTTAAAATTGCCAAATTTTATATTCGCAAAGATTACCGGGACTGGAGCTAACTTACAATGAACCAGGCTAGTTCAACTAAGCGTCGAACCAGCCTTCATGCGGTGAAAATTGGCATACTGTGGGCCTGATTTGGGTAAATAGGGATGAATAATGCCAACCTAGGCCTGACGCCGATCTGCCACAAAATTATATGTAGAGATCACAAGGTACCTATTAAAGGGTGGATTTAGGTTTTAAATCTATATATAAAGCATTTTTGGAATTTTGAAAAAACAAACAAAATATGAGTTTTAAAAAACTGAAGCATGAATATGCTTTTAGGAGCGGTTTCATTCATAGATGTCACCATGTTCCCCCTTGATAACTTCCATTTCCTTGTTATTATCTAGGCGTCAAGCATATTCTGGATTCAATTCCCTTTTACATAGAATCCCTACCAAAATGAAAAGTATCGAACAGACATGTTAAATTGCTAGCAGGGGGAAAGGTAGGTGTGGGATTCATGGGGCGTACGCTTCATGAACGACACCCTAAAACTTTGTTTTTAATGATTGGATTTGGGTAGCTTTAGGTTTAACTATAATGAGACCCGGATCACTGCTCCAGCAACACACTCATAGACAAAAATTTCTAGCTCCACTATTGATTTTTAACCCTTTTTTGGATGTCTATTGGAAATTTTCTTATCTCTACATAATTATTGATGTCATGATACCATGGTGCTTCCTTAGTTTGCATCTAATTGACCTGCTCTTGAATGTATAAACGTTTTGTGTAATTATCCATGAAGTTTAAGTTCTCTCTAAAGAAAGAAAATTCTCTCTAATATTTGTTTGAAATTAATGTGTGTGTGTATATATCCTGCAATAGAGTAACACACACACACACACTCTCCCTCTTTGATTGGTTATTTACATAGCAACTTTCATCAGCACTTATGATGAGTGAGCTAAAATTCATATTTTTTCCAACATATCCATGTGACGTAGTTGTCCCAACACAAAAATTAGCTGTGAATGACTTCACACAACATTTTTGGAAAGCTGTTAAAGATCATTAATGGTGTTGTGGCGACAAGGACCATTTCCATGGCGGCTTCTTGAAAGTTTTGTAGTGAAATTGCTCATTATCGAAGCACCACCATTATAAACTTGGTCTCTCCATAGGCTGTGAATAACTGCCCAAAGTATATGCTTTACATAAAAAAGGAGATAGAGGGAGAGGTGGAAAAAGGAAAACTGAAAAAAAAATGTAGATGAGTCTGGGGTCAGTAGAGGGGGGCCAGGACCAAGTTGAAAGCTGGAGAGTGTATATTTAACCGGTTATGTTTTTCTCTCAATCTCATCCCACCCCTCCACCTCCAAGTTCCTTTGTTTCTTCTTGCCTTTTCCCTTGATTTGAAGAAGGGAAAGAAGGTTGGGCCTCATGGGGGGCCAAGTTTGCTTCGTGTTGATGTTGTGGTCATCATTATTGTCACTATCATTACTGCTAGTGAAGGACTGATAACTCAAATTTTAACGTGGGTCGAAATATAACTTTTTAAACTTAAATTTTAAATTGTTTTGGGGACACGTCAAGGGTAAAAAGAATGGTAAAAAGTTCCCACGTCAAGGGATATTTTCCACGGCATTGGTCATGAATTATATATATATATATATATATATATATATATATATATATATATATATATATATATATATATATATATATATATATATATATATATAGAGAGAGAGAGAGAGAGAGAGAGAGAGAGAGAGCCGATAAAATGGAAATCTATACCAAAATTTGGGGACAAAAAGTCCCCCAATTACAATAAAAAATGTAAAGCAGAAGCAAAAATATGAAATATACAATACAACGTACAGTAAAACAAAATAAGAGGGGTAGGGAGAGAGTGGAAAGATAGAGCAATACAATCACTCAGCCACAAATGGAGAACGACGCCGTAGCCGAATGACAAAATGTACATCCCCTGCACAAGACAAGCCACAGACTCCGACGAAAAGAAAGTGCCCCTGAAGACCCTGTTGTTGTGCTCTTGCCAAATGCGCTACCAAGTTGAAATAAGTCACAACCTATAGACACGACCCCAGGAAACAAACAGGTGGAGGAAATGATAGAAGAAGAAAAAAAGACGAATGGAGGGTGGGTTTGGAAGGCTACTGACAAGAGAATGCCAGGAAGAGACAAGAACACTAAAGAAAAAAGTGCAAGAAGTAAAAAAGTAGACCCGATACTCAGACGCGGTGAGATAAAAGGAACTAATGTCAAGGTATTGCAAGTGGTTAAAGTGTTGATGTGACCAACAAGAAGAAGTCAAACAAAATCAATGGCACGAGGAGAAGTGAATCCACAGGAAGATAAAAGAGGCCATGATGGGGATGCGAACGATGAGAGGTCAATAAGACAGAAGAAAAGAGGAAGGACAAAAAGCAGGTTGTGTCAAAAGTGAGAGGGAGAGGTGTGAGAGATGAAACTATTCCAAACACTAGGAGAAGATCAAATTTGAAGCAAATGAATTGGGTGATGGGAGAGTGCTCAGTTGCCAGACGCCACCACTAAGAACACAGAGAAGACTCACAAGCCCGACTAAGGTTGGTAACCCTAGCACCCCCAAGAAGACGCGGAAGGGCAACCATATCCCAATGTGCAAGGCGATCCAAAGGCCGATCACCATCCTAGATAAAATTGAGAATGATCTTGTTAAACCTTTTCAGAACAGCCAGAGGAGGTCAAAAGACCGACAAAACATGGAGGGGGATAGACGCAAGACAATGCTTAGCAAAAGTAATACGACCTGAGAGAGAAAACAACTTTCATTGCCAATACTGAAGGCGATCAACAAGCTTTTGCTCCGCTTCTGCTCCACTCCATTCTAAAAGGAGGGTGCATGAGATGACAACGTAATCTGAAGACCCAAGTAGTCCATAGACAGACCGTTAGCCTTACACCCAAAGCAAGCTTATGCAAAAAGTACCGTGGCAGGATGCGCGTGAATGAGGGAAATGTGACACTTAGAGGAATTAATAAAAAAACCCGTGATGAGCTCGAAAAACCTGAAGGATAAGCCAAGTTCTCACAATTTGTTGGCGGAAAGCAGTGCCAAACGAGAGAAAGTCGTCAGCATACTAAAAGGTGGAGAAGACCTATAGGTGGAGAGTAAATGCTGTGTGAGAAAGCCAACGACCGCAGCGAGATGACATAAAGTAGAAAAACACTTAGCAACTAAGTTGAAAAGCAACGACGATAACAGACAACCCTGATGAAGGTCACGACCGAGACAAAAGAAATCGCTATACTACCCATTGAAGGAGACCGCTAGCTAGGCCCCAATGACAAACGAAAGGATCCATTGCCTAAACGACAAACCAAAAGCAGGGGAGGTGAGGAGGTCAGAAAGGAACTCCCAACTAACCGAATCAGAGACATTAGAGATGTCCAACTTAAGGATGAATGAAGGGAGACGCAGACAGTATAGGGAGTGAACAACCTCATTGGCAATGACAACAGTGTCCTGCAAACGCCGACATTTGATGAAAGCAACCTTGAAGGCGTTAATGATAGAAGACATAACAGGTGCAAGCCGTAAGGAAAGCAACTTAGTAATAATCTTGTAAGGTGTGTCTAAGATGGAGATCAGGCTAAGACACAGGTGCCTTAATTAAATTCCTTAAAAAAGACGGAGTTGGAGGCAAATTCATCACAAAACTCAAACACATCAGCGCTATAAATCTCCAAAAAAATGCGAAAAAATTCAATAGGGAAACTATCAATGACGGGCGCCTTACCAGAGTCTAAGGCCTAGTCAGTGTTCTAGATCTCTTGGTGCAGGAAGGGCCGCTCATGAAAGATCGAGCACGAGACGGAGAGGTGAAAATCCGGCAACGGGGCACAGATGCGAAAAGACTTAGTATAGAAATCTCGAAAACGAGCGGTCAAAGTCGGGAGGATATCATTACCAAGAAAAACTCTGTGCCTGATAACCATGGACCGGAGCAACGTTTGACGGAACCTCTGAAAAGCAGCCAAGTGGAAAAATCTAGAATTCTGGTCTCCATATGAAAGCCAACCCAGCCTAGAACGTTGCTGCCAATGGATAGATTCCCTAATCCACCACTCCTAAGCAAGACATTAGAGACAAAGGAGATGAGAAGATTGACAGAAATATTGTCAGAAGACTGGATGGACAGACAGAATCTCCTCATCCCAAACAGTCACCTTAGAAAATTTACCACTCCAGAAAATGCGTTCTAGACGAGGATCTTCCTCCGGATGGAATGCAACTTCCATGAGAGTCTGATAGTATCCCACCTACCATTGACAATGCGAAGCCACCATTTAGGGATGGCAGCCACAAATTATTCATCACGAAGCCACCAAAGCTCAAAATGGAACCTGACGCGCTCGGTATCAGCACTACCCAAAAGAAGGAAAAGGAGCAGCAGAGCATGATCAGACAAGTGTCTCGGTCTTAGAACCAGGGAGGACTAAGGAAAACATAGAAAACTCAGGCGAGAGGAAGACACGGTCCAATCTACGGAGAATGGGAGGATTCTTATTGTTGGACCAAGTAAACTTACAATTATTCTGAGGCACGTCAAAAGACCGAACTCTTATACAAACGAGCGAAAAGCAAACATAGATGGACCAGAAGTGATAGGAGAGGATGAGTCATCAAGGTGAAACAAACAACTGAAGTCTCCTGCTAAAAGCCAAGGCGAAGGAGCAAGCTGATGAACATGTTGCAGCTCAACATGTAGCAAACAATTGAAATCTCCTACCAAAAGCCAAGCGCATCCAGAAGGGAGATGCCTAGCTCAACATCTAATAAGGGAGAGACATGAGGCAACCTATTGGGCAGGAGGGGACAAACAGTAGGTCCAGTAGTGGGACTAGGCAACCGGCCAGGAGAGAGAGAGGAGAGGATGGGGGCAATGGTGGACGCAGGGCGGGGGGAAAAAATGTCAACACAAGGGGGGGGGGGGGGGGGGGGGGGGGGGGGGGGGTAGGCAGGCGGGGTTGCAAGGACAGCCGAGATTGAGTCCAGAGGATAGTACATGTAGGAAGACAAGTCGGTGGTAAAACTACAACAAAAGAAAATAGAAGAAAACCATAGCAAATGGACAAAAGAGGAGCTCCTGGGTGATAGAGGGGGCAGAGGAGGCCATTAACAAGGGTAAAGAGCAAGGAACATGCAACAGAGGGAGATGGGCTGACTGGGGGTGACAAAACGCTAAAGGTCAAGGCAAAGGAAGCCGCAGTCGAAAAAGAACGAGCAACAGCGACCTCAAGGGGACGATCCCCTGCAGACGGGCGGGCAGCCACCTGTGACGATGCAAAGGAGTGGATGTTGCCAAGATCAGTATGAGTAGCAAGCAGCACCGGGTCGGGGCATCTCGAGGTGGACGCGCGTGAACCCCCAACTCGCAATGAAGAAAAAGGAAGGGGCAAGCAAGGTACCTTGGGAAAGCGCAACAGAGAGCAGATAAGACTCCAAAGAGAAGGCGAGGCTGGCTCCAGCGGTGAGGGAAGCAAGGGCGGGAGCTGCAACGGTGGGAGCTCAGCAAGTGAAGAACACTGGTGCGACAGACCACCTTGGCTGAAGATCCACAGGACCTCTACCAGAAAGACGGACCCCGTGTGCTAGGAAAAGAAGGCCCAGTCTAAGGAAGTCTGATAGAGCCAAAGAAAATAGAGCTAGCATCTAAAAGAAGGCGACATAAACAAACACTATTGAAATGACGTTCGCTCACAGGATTGGATTCAGATTCAGAATATTGACCACATTCAGGTTCAGATCGATATAGTTTTAAATAGCTATCCTATACTCAAATATGTACAATATGGTTTGGAATCAGTTTAAAAATCAGATTTAGATTCGGTTGTTCTTCTAGAAATTTGCAATTCAGATTCAGATGTAGTATAGGCTTTTCTTTATCTGAATTCGAATGTAAATTTTATATCCAGATTATAGATATTAGAAAAGCATGCAGATATGGTAAAAGTATATAACCCGTTTCCATCCCGCTCCCTTGATAGATCTGAAGTCAACATGCTCTATGGATCTGGATCCTTCTCCAACAGCTTCCCTGATACTAGAAACATAATATTCATAATCAAATTATGTTTATTAATTTCTGAAAAAAAGTATTTTTTATGTTATTTGTTATTAAAACACATATATTGCAAGAACACCATATATTCTTAGCGGTCAAGGCTTCCTAGGAGTTCTCAAGCTAGTACCAAATCTAAAGAACATATCAATTTGTCAATTGCTTCTCTAGTCAAGGATCAATTTTTAAAAAATCCCAAAAATGTACATTAGTTTATAATATAATTGAACATATACTTTTAAATTTCAAGTGCATCGCACTAGATCTTCCCGTTGTAGGTCTGGGGAATTAATTAACTTATGGTCACGAATATTTAAAAATTTGTGAGTGTCGCAGATACGTAGATCTATTTCAAGGTGAAGAATTCTAATTTCACGATTTACCATTTGATTGATATCTTCCTTGCTTCTGCTTAAGATCCCATTTCGCCTTTGAATGTGAGCAACTGCCAAAAACATTGAAGGGAAAAGCTAGCATCGAAGAAGTAGATGATGCAAAAGGAGTCACATGATCCAAATAAATCAACATAAAAGTTTGCAATTGAAGCATTCTTTCTTAGTTAAAGTTCCAGGTTTTTTTTTCCAATCATTAACTTTTTTTTTTTCAAACATTTAGCGAAACGATGTGCATGCTACATTGGAAGTTTTATAAACAGAGAGAAAGAGGAGGAAAAAGTGGATTTAGTTAAGCTAGTGCCTAAGGATGTCGGTGAATCCGATCATTTGGATATGGTATCCGATCGAACTATTAAAAAAAAAAAACAAACAAACAAAAAGGCACCTAATAAGAAATCACGCCGGATTTGGATAGAGCCTCCAGCTTTTTAGTCAAAGTTAAACAGCACCAAATAGTGAAGATGCTGAATTCATCGGCCACTCATAGATTGAGGTTTGCAAATAAATTTCTTATATTTTTTATTTTCTTTTTATACGAAACTAGAAAAAAAAATTAATTGGCGGGTTATCTTTCCTTCTATTTTGTAGTCTACATCTGAGTACATAAAACATTCCTCACCTTGGGGGACTAAGGGTTCATGTGGTTGTACAACCAAGGTGACTTGGCTGACTCGACGACTCAGACCTAAGACTGGTCAAAAAAATGAAAAACCGATGAATTATCAAGACTTGCCCAAGTCATGGGTTGAATAGACCATGTCATCCGGGCTTTAGCCGATTTTCAAACGACTTTAACTGAGCTATCTCTATAGAATATGATAAAAATGTGCTTATTACAAATAAAATACTTTTGATATCAAACCACATGTTATATATATATATATATATATATATATATACACACACACACAAGTACCAACTAGACCCTTATAACCAGAGTTTAGGCCATTGATTTCAAGGAGATCAAATGGTGGTTATGAAGTTACAAATATATAAGGCAAATTGTATTTTTAAGAGTAGAGAATATCCCTAAACGGGGTAAAGAATTTTGTTTGTAGGATATCTCTGACTGATGAACTCAGCAGCTTGGCTTCTTTATTTGCAATTGAATCTCCATCATCCCATCTCTTTAAAATGACGGTCTATATGGTTCCCATCAAGTCTTGCACACAAGGATATAATAGCTGCCCCCCAACACACACTAGTTATCTGTAGTATATCAGTCATATTACACATCAAAAGCATTATTGAATCCCATGAAAATTTACTCTACCAAAAAAATGAAGTGACTAAATTAGGCTGAGTGACTGAGTTACTTGGCACCTCGAGTCAATTAATTCACTCCGACGAGTCTTTGAGTCAGTGGTTTCTAAAACCTTGGATACAATTATGTGTTTGCTTAACCTACACGTGAAAAAAATTGATTCCCGAGAAATGGCTTCATATTTACGACTTTTAGATGGAGGCCATTGAGTCGTGTGCACACCACAACAAATATGCACTCAAAAAACAAAAGAAGGGAGTGGAGGCATTTTAGAATTTTTTATAGAGGTATGTACATTTTAGTCTTCTTAATATTTTTACAATTCTTTTCTTGTCCTTTTGAAAGTCTCTCTTGTCTACTTTAATGGGCGCATTTTAATCATTACACACCCCTGTGTAACTAGCTTCGCTCTAAGCTGTCGTATTCATAAAAAGCCAGACCCAACTTCAACTTCAAAATGAGAGAAACAAGCTGCCATGATTACCTTGAAGTTCAGATTTAGAGTGAATGCATGAGATCTTGGCATTTGGATTTTAAAATTTTGTAGCCTTATCTTCTAATAGGGTGTTTTGGTTTAAAAGTTGCATGGTTTACCATGCATGAATATGTAATCCATGTTTGCAATATTAATCCGCAGATCCCAAGTCAGAATCCAAGCATCCATAGTGCGTGAGTTTAAAGAACAATATCAGGATCTTAAGGTCTATATAGACTCTTAAATTTAGAGTGATGATCTCCTCATTAAATTAGACATTGCAACGGTTGTAACAATGCTGTCATCCATTTTATCTTCCAAATCAATTTAAATAATGTAAATTATATTTTAAATCCATAAAATAAAAAAAATTGGTTATATGATCAGTAAGCAAAACCCATATGTCGTCGATAGTTACCATTTTATGACATTTACATCGAATTTTGAGATATGGAGTATTCAAGCACCTCCTAATAGTCTGAAACTTGTTAATGATATTTGAAACACTAAGCGGCTACATTTGCTTCGATCTCTTCGGTGAGATCCAAGGAGATCTCAAATCCACGATCGCCGAAATGCAAACCCACTGTTAAACAAACAGTGGATTTCATCTTCTCTAAGCAGCATGGATCTCAGATGCACACCACAGATTTGAGGTCTGATTGTGGTGTGTCGGACGTCAAATCCACAACATTTACAGCATCTGACATAGAGCTAAGTTCCTACATGGCCTAAGGAGTTCAGCTTATGCTCTTAAACAATAATGCCTATGGACTTTAATTAATGGCAGCTTATGCTCTCAAACAACAAAAGCCAAAAATTCCTCCCAGGGGAAGGCTATTATATAATTTTCAAAATCTTTCCCAGGGCCAAATTAAAATTTTCAGAAAACTTAACAGTAAAAATATGATTTTCCAAAAACTAAGGAGGGACATGGCCCCTGCCAGTCTCCCTTGGCCTCCACCCCCTGATTTTTCACTCTGTTATGAAGCAGCTTGTCATGGAAGTTCTGTGAAAATTAGTTATATATCTGTATTTGGGGAAGTATAAAGTAGTTTGAAACTTCAAACTGTTTTTTAGTCGGTAAACCTGTTATCTTGTCGCTGAACAGGATGAGTGTGTGGGTCATCATGCAATATGTTGGGGACCTTCTTTTTCTTTTTCCAATTAACTAGTTAAATTGAGTTTAATTTGCCGATGCCTACAGCAGAGATGCACCCTAGCTATTAAACTCTTGATTTAATTTGTTTATTTGAAGATCTTAAACTTTGTTCACTTTGTTTCTAAATTTCATGAAAAGCATCTAACCAATCCCAGTTTGAGTCTTTCAAATTAATTTCAATTTACCAACTATATAGTGCCGTTGGTGCTTAATTTTTGTTCTTTTTTTCTTGTCCTGTTCTTTTATTTTAGTCAGCATTTTTCTTTTAAAATTTTTAAACAAGAGAATTGGATTGATAAACTGAAAAATAAGTTGATAGCAAAGGAAAGTTGTTAACATTGAAAATTGAAGATCATTGACCATTTTAAAAAGGATGCAGAATTGTCATGTTAGATTTGTTTGAATGAGTTTGAGTTGTAATTTTAAAATCTAAAAGAAGTTATAACATACTTTTTCAAATAAGGGGCTGAAGTAGGTGCATTGCACATTTTGCTGATCTCGATCTTCAATATCAGCCAATTATATGGTTGGTTTGAGTTGGCTATTGTTTATTGTCTATTGCCAAGGCCAAGACACACTTTGATGCTAAGCGACTCACAACATGTGGTAGAGAACTATTATTTCGTTTTCAATGTCCATGGAACGTTCAACAAATGGGCTGGACGGGTTATACATCTCATTCTACATAATTCTTGACTCTGAAAAGTAAGGAAGGTATTACCTCTCTCTGTCTCACTTGCAACATTTGTTGGTTAGAGTCATGTTGGAGGATAGCATCTGTGAGAGAAGATGAGGGTGTTAGGTGCGACCCTTATCCTGTTTCCCAAAGCAGATGTAAAAGGATTCAAACTGAACCTTTCTCTCCATTTATCTATTTTTTGTTCATCCACACACACACACACACACACACACACACACACACATAGAGAGAGAGAGAGAGAGAGAGAGAGAGAGAGAGAGAGAGAGAGAGAGAGAGAGAGAGAGAGAGAGAGAGAGAGAGAGAG
>JAANDH010001680.1:3705-36135 GCA_011799765.1 Nymphaea thermarum | reverse complement strand
AAAAATTTCCCCGTATCGTGCGATACGAGGGAGTATCGGGTGTATCGTACGATACACCCACTGTATCGTACGATACATGCGATACGCGTACGATACGTACGCGTATCGCAAAAATCAGGCGTACCGTATCGACATTGTTGATACGGACGGTACGTATCGTACGATACGCGTCCGTATCGTACGATACGGATAACACTGCATCTATCCGATTGATTCTGTTCACCTATGTGTATATCTTTGATATTTAATGTTATCCCCAAATATCCTTATTGAAAAAGACAAACAGTAACATTCAACGGTCACCCATGTCCTACACCACTTCATTATCCACAACTTTCTTTGGCACTATCATGATGCTCACCAGCATGGGGAAGAGCAAAGGGTTCATTAGAGCACACCAGTGGTCATAAGCAGCATTGAAGGGTCTCTCTCTCTCTCTCTCTCTCTTACTGCCGGTCTGATATATATGGAGAGGCTGTGTTGCAGGAGTTCTGGGGTTAGATTGGATGTTTTTCCATTAAGGGGTTTTGGCTATTTTAGTACCACCTCTCCTTTTATAATCATTCTCTAAACCCATGCTTGCAAAGGAAACGAAAGTACATCTAAAATTTCAAGTTTCCGCTGTCGAAGAGCAGCATAAAGGATTCTAGGAACCATATGGAATGTTAAGACGGACTTTGGAACTAAACTTGCTTTGTACATTCTGTAACAGAGATGGCTTTCCATTTTGTTTTTGGCTGAATTTGGAGGTTGTTTTGTCTCTTTTCAGAAGGAAAGTAGCTCTTCAGACTTTTTTCATTTTCTTTTTTTGTTTGGTGATAGTTTTGAGCAAGGGGCTTTATGTGGTGCCAGATAGTTGCTGAATTCTGTTTTGCAATCTGATCTTCCCCAACCCATGTTGCTGTTTTTGTTAGGCTTTCAAGCTGTTCACCAGGCATTGGAATTCAAACCTTCGATGGAAGTGAGAAACGAAAATATGCAGTCCGAAAAAACTATCGAAGCTCTTTCAGGTGAGAATTTGCATTGCAATTTGTTGTCATTTTCCCTTGGGCGTTAATACAAGTGAAGATTCATTAGGTATCTTTTTTTCGAACCACAAATTTTCTTTTTTGGTGCCTTGGTTGTCTTTAAAAATGCTTACATGGGGATGACAAACGTCTTAATGGTTGAAAATGACATTTTGCTACTATATTTGCAGTAGTTTTTTTCGATTGCATGATCGTTCGTGGAAATAGTTTAAAACTTTTAAATCCCAAACATAAGCTGATCCATCTTGAAATTAGGAGATGTAAACGTTTCTGATGAAATGGTTTTATTATTGTACACCTAAGGAACTTTGGAAACATTGAGCAAATTGTATGCACTGCCTCTTTAGGCTGTTTAATAAATGGAGCAAGCAAACACCAATTTGCGCCATTTATAATTTGTTCATGTTGCTTCAGCTTAGTAGATTTTGAAAGGAGATGTCGAAGGAACTTGTGGAGATTATTAATAATGTGATGGCTGGTTTTAGTTCTGGCATTGGATAGCAGGTTACTTATCAAATTTGTGTGCATGATGCAGCAAGTTCGGTGAAAACAAGGTGCCAGGATCAGAGGGAAGCATTGCCAGCAGAGCCACGCTGTATTGTTTGTGGCCGTTATGGTGAATACATTTGTGATGCAACAGAAGATGATATTTGCAGCCTCGAGTGTAAAGAAGTTGTTCTTGCCAGGCATCATTCCAATTCTATCAAACCAATCAAACTTAGCGCTTTCCCTATAAAAGTTCCTGCACTTGATGAGTGCTTTTATGTAAAAGATACTCGGCCAAATAGTACATGTTTTAAGAGTACCCAGATTGAATCCCTGAGGTACAGGATTGACATACATGTTACGGGAGATTCAGTCCCTCCACCAATTTTGTCATTCTCCACTCATGAACTTCCACTGAAGCTACAGAGCAACCTGGAAGCCGCAGGCTATGTCATACCAACACCAATTCAAATGCAGGTTATCCCTGCTGCTTTCATGGGTAGAAATCTACTCGTTTCATCTGAAACTGGATCAGGGAAAACTGCATCTTTTCTGGTACCTCTTATTTCCCGCTGTGCGAAATTTCGTCTTCAGCACCCCTCTCAAAAGAAGAAACCCCTTGCAATTGTTTTAGCGCCCACGAGGGAGTTGTGTGCACAAGTTGAGGTACTAGCTAAGGTACTTGGAAAGGGTCTGCCATTCAAGACAGCACTGATTGTTGGTGGTGATCCCATCGCTGGACAAATCTATAGGATTCAGCAAGGTATAGAACTGATCATTGCTACTGCCGGTCGCCTGATAGATCTCCTAACCAAGCAGGATATTGAACTGGATGAAGTGGGGATTCTGGTTTTGGATGAGGTGGACTGCATGCTTCAGAGAGGGTTCCGTGATGAGGTGATGCAGGTGATTCATGCACTGTCGCAACCCCAACTAATGATGTTCTCTGCTACAATACCACAAGACATAGAGAGGACATTAGGCACGATGCCTAAAGATTTGCTCCGCATCTCTTCCGGGGAACCTGGAAAGCCAACGGAAACGGTGAAACAAATTGTGATTTGGGTGGAAACCAAGCATAAGAAACAAAAGTTATTCGATATATTAACAAGCAAGCAGCATTTTAAGCCACCAGCTGTGGTCTTTGTGGGCTCCAAAATGGGGGCTGACCTTCTATGTGAGGCCATCACTGTCATGGGTGGTTTGAGAGCTGTGGCAGTACATGGGGACAAGACAATGAGTGAGAGGAGAGAAAACCTAAAACTGTTTCTGACGGGGGAGGTTTCTGTACTTGTCGCAACAGGGGTATTAGGACGCGGCGTTGATATGCTAAAGGTAAGGCAAGTCATAATCTTTGACATGCCCAACTCAATGCAGGAATATGTGCACCAGATTGGGAGAGCTTCCAGATTGGGCATTAATGGAGTGGCCATTGCTTTCATCAATGAGGAGGACAAAAACTTATTTAAGGAATTAATCAATGTTCTGAAATCTTCTGGGTCTGCCCTCCCTACAGCTCTCTTAAATTCACCGCATTCACAAGGTTTTCATGCTGCACGCCATCAAAGGAAGAGGCAGAAACCCACTCATTGAATTGTCAGTTACAAATTTGTTGGTCGTCTGATATCATGGTTGCTGCTGCTTTGCTTGAAATGGAAGGCTAGCAATCGGGCAATCTAGAGTGAAAAGATATGCCTCTGGACTTTCTGTAGGCATAGAGGGTGTTCTTACATGCCATTTCCATTCTAGAAGAGAATTGGGCTGTGGGAGAACGTCCCATTCATATGAAAGCAATAAGCATGAAGCTTGATTTCATTGAATTGAATTAGGAGTTGCAGTGTCGACATTTCCAGATAAAATCGGGGGCTTGTCTGTGTTCTCCACATCTTGATACTCTGGTTTGGTCCTCTAACAGAAGGCCATAAGGTCTGGGGCATTGCTACATCGTTAATTAAGGAGGCTAATTAGCTTCGCGTTTCCACTTTCCACATATAAACCTTCTCTTGTGAAGGGAAGGGAATTGCAGCCCATTTTGAATTCCAGTATCAAAGGAGAGATGGTGGCTAATAAACGCAAGGAGAACAGCCAGCAGAAAGATACAACTGCAATGCCTTGCACATAAAAGGTCAGAAATAACTTGTTGCCGGTTAACAGCTAGTAGACATTGTGATTCTCTCTCATTGTACTTTCTACGAGAAAGTAACAAGGTTTCGTCAGTACACTTAATCAAATATGGTTTGTCGTAAGGCTATTCTTTACACTAGCAACCACATTCAGGCCTACGCTACCTAGTATCTATTCTAGTGTTGCAAATGCAAGTTGTCAAACAAATAATCCATGGTAGGTGTGTCTTTATTTGAAAATTGATATCGGCCACTGGATCTGAAGTATGGCTGTTATGAAGCAAGCTATGCAGAGAGCCCATGGTAGAATTAGCATAATCTGATCACGTTGATAACTGTTACTTGTGTTGGAATGTTGGATACCGTTGAACACATGGTTGCATATGTGAAAAGAATCACTTTATCCTAAATCACTATCATAGTTGCAGATGTTTATGCTTCTCTTTTGTTTAATCCAAACAATAATTCACTTTCTTGCTTGTTCTCTTAGAACCGTCATTGCACCAAATTAACTTGGGAAAGGTATTTTTTTGTTGGGATATAGATTAACCTGAATGGGATCTGCCTAATCCCATTTGCTACTAAGAAAAAGGGATTTAATGCACCATCTCTGACACAGTTAATAAGGGAAAATACCTATGTAAATTCCTTTCTTTAGAATCTATCAAATATATTTTCTTACCAAGCTATAGAAAATTTGCTTTCATGTCCCACAGCCTCGAAACCATTAGCTGAATCAAGTGCTACAGTGGAGCATTTTTGGTTACTCAGTCTTATATGACATTGTATTGACCAATTGATTTTTTGCCATTTCTTGTAACGACGACATGTTATACTCACTTTAGCAAACGTTTGATAACATGCCGTCTCTTTACGAAGCGTTTGATAAGGAAAATATTTTCTAAGACTATATTTTTAAAGACATGGAACATGTCTATTAAGAATAAAATGGTTTTATCATCAAACTCTCTTTTAGTGTTTGAACGCATGTGATCCACTTCAACCAGTCATGACTGCTAAGAAATGTACAGAACTTTCTACCTTTACTAATATCAAGGTGGGTTAGGCCAGATTCCTAGCATATTTATGCCAAGGGAGAACCAGGACGCCCTATGGATTTGGTATCCCAAAGGTCGTTTTGCAAGAATGCAAATGTTTGGAAAAAATCATTGCGAAAGGTTCATCTTGAAGTTAACAACTGGCTTGCTTGGCCATGACAAAAGCTTTCCATCGCTTTTGAAGAGAATTAACTGATCCAAGGATGACGATAAGATCCAAATTCAAATGTATGCAGAAAAGCAAAATATTATTGAAATCAGTTTTACGTGCCATTATACATATGTTTTAATCGGGATACACTCTCCATGCTTCTCCATCGGATGCTTCAACAAGATGTGGACTATTCCGTGGGAGTCGTTTCCCCAATAAACTACCGAATTTGCCCGCCAGGAGAACCCATCACGGGACAAATAAGTAGATGTTTGCCTTCATAAAAAAACTACGGTGATATAACCTACTGGTGGGCTTCAAGCTGATCTCCTGGTCCAAGATCATCAATAGGTGGGCGTTGTTTGTGGTGGTCCGTGACCGACTGATACGCCATTGCCAATGCTAAGGCCTGCAAACTACAAAAAAAAAAAAAAAAAAGTCAGCATATTAAGCACAAGCGTTCAGAGTCAATATCAAGATGAGAACAAGGAAACACGCGTACAATTAAACAGGGCCGGTAGGGACATGAAAGGAGGAAACAAGGAGTCTGAGACATGAAAACAAGCTAACAGAATACATGATAGTTTTCCTTTTTATAAGAAAAAATCTAGACGTAGACCCAAGATCCGCAGAAAAGATGGTTATGGCGATCAGCTGATGCTCGTTTCATCGATAACCAACTTTTCATCGATAACCAACCTGGTTTAAGGAATATGCCTAGCAAATACTGCAGAATGTGCTTGCAAACACAACCTAGTTTTTGGTCCGGAAGAATACAATAGAATCATGATTAGGCGGTGCATATATGCCAGTTGTGATGGTAGTTCGATGCCTTGTGCCACTCTTCGGTGGATCCGTGATGTTCTTGAATCCAGTTGGAACAACCACTACTGGCATTCCCACCAGGTTGCCCAGACAAACTTTCTCCCAGTCAGTAGCATTTCCTATAAATGGATCTCCTTAATCAACCTACCTCGTGCCCGCGTGCCTGAAAATGTGTGAAATTATTTAATTACCTTAACATACTATAAAGTTAATATATAAGATTAAAAGAAGCAGCAGTCACGCCTTATTAAGAGAGTGAGATTCTAAATTGTATAAACAAACACGCACCTGCAAGTAGTCCACAACAGGAATGAGACGTGCACGGCACAGTTCCACAGACCATTCATCTAGAGCTTCATACTTCTTATCATCACGTGCACGTTGCCACTCATCAAAATGACTTAACATATCAGTGTCCATAGTGATGTTCAGTATGGACTGAACAGACTCCACCAAGTAGTTTAGCTTAAATGGAACTACATTCATCCCTTTTGAAGCAAGAACATGAACTACTGTTCGCATCCCAAAAAATTATTTTTGTTTTTGGTTTTTGGAGTGCTAAAAAAATGAGGTTTGTTTTGAAAATAGAAGAGAAAGGGACTCGTCCGTCAGTACGAGGATCAACAGTTCTCGACACCTTTATCGGGGGTAATCAATCAAATGGCTATGTTCCTTATTGATGCATTTCATTTTGGTTTAAACATCTTTTTCATTTTATATGTGGTGCAGAAAAATATTAAAAGTTTGATGTTTCAAACTTTTGAAAATGTTCTTAAAAAATTACTTAGCACAATCAATGGCCTTCATTCACTCTGATTAAAAATGTGAAACATCTTGGAGAAAAGTAGGATTAGGACATCTTTATAAATATCATTTGGAAAATTTAAGAAATCATTTTGAAGTCACTTTAGTGTTGTCTCAAGACTTTAAAGTAGGTTTGAGATTTTGCTCTAATTCGGTTAATCACTAGTTAGAGTTTCATCTCATCTTGCTTAAATTCTTTTGGAGAGGTGCTTGTGGTCATGAGTGATATCAAGTGAGTGTGAATGCATTGATCCTATATGATTCGATACCAAACATACATATAAGATTTTGTTTTTATAATTAACATATATAAGAAGAAAAAATTTTTGAAAATGGATTGAGGTTGTAGACCATCATGCATGAATCCAATATTGGGTTATTACTTGATTTTTGGTCTTAGTGAAGTCAGTAAATAAAAAGATCTTGATAAAAAAATGTAAAAAAAAAGAAGAAAAAGATGAAATACTCTCATAGAAAGAAAAAAAATAGGGAAAGAGATTTTAAATGTCACTAAATGAAAGATTTTAAAAAAGGAGAAGTTAAGTATCTTCATACGTATGTGCATACTTACATATGTTTATAGGTATATATAGGTGTAAACTTTTGAAGATGGAGCCTTAACTTAAATAGAGAGAAAAAAAGGAGGTTCTTGAAAGAAAGAGGGAAAAAAAGGGAGATAGAAAAAGATACACATACATGTGTATATACTATTACATATACACATATATGAAAGTTTGTAAAAATAACATTCATGTAAATAGAAAGAGAGATTTTAAAAGAAAAGAAACAAATATATATATATATATATATATATATATATATATATATATATATATATATATATATATATATATGTATGTATGTGTGTGTATATATATATATATATATATAAGAAATTTGTAGATGATGACTTGAAATAAGAAGTGAAATATTTTAGAGAGAGAAAGTAGGACATTCATATATATATATATATATATATATATATATATATATATATATATATATATATATATATATATATATATATATATATATATATATATATATATATATATATATATATATATATATGCATTCACATTGATATGAAAATTTGTAAAATAAAATATGAAAACATAGAGAGAGAATGATGAAGAGAATTACCATGTGAGCATATATGTATATAACATGTATATACATGTGTGTCTTCGTGAGATTGAATATCAAAGCAATGACTTAAAATAACTGACTTCAAGTTTGATGTAAGCCGGAGGAGAGCTTGGACTCATGCAAGAGCCTAAGTTAAGTCTCGAAAGCCACATTAGAAAGGATTCTTTCAAAAATATTTTGGAAACCATGATCTCAAATATTTATATATATAAACATAAGACATAGTTATTTCATTTGTACAAGGGAATATGTTTCTTCCATCGTTGGGTATGGAAGAAAGCCAAACCACACAATAAGGCGCTCATTATGGTTCCTAATCGAATGGTTAAAAGGAAACTAAAGTAAAATGACATGAAAATGCATATTAACATGTATACATTCGTGAGAGTTTTCCTCGGGTTGGACAAACTCCAACCTTAAAAGTTAACATAATAATAAAGAGCCCCAAAACACACTCTCATACTCACCATGCATTCACATATAAAAGAAAAATCAAACAACTATGCATACATAATTTCTTAAAACAAAGCAACATTCAAGAAACGAGAAAACATGATTCAATCATAAAATAAAATATCATCTCAGCTTCTCATGCTCCAAGTTCACTCGAGCATAGCCCATTGACTTTGAAATAGAGGTTTGAGAGCTATCTCATAGCCATGGGGAGATGAAGAGGAGATAAAAAGAAGGTAACAGCAACAAGACTATATTCACGAAAAAAAAGAACATGACATAATCATAAAATGAAAGATTACTTCACCTTCTCATGCTCCCGATACACTTAAAAATAACTTCTTGATTCTAAAATAGAGATTCAAAGGCTATCTTATATGGCCATAGAGAGATGAAAAATGGAAGAGATAAGGGAACCAAAACAAGGCTATATTTAAGAATAGAGAACATGATTTAATCATAAATGAAATAACATCTAATCTTTTCATGCTTTCAGTGCACTTGAACATAGCTTCTTGACTCTAGGATAGAGATTTGAGAGTTATCTCATATGGCCATGGAGAGATGAAAAAGAGATAAAAAAAAAGGAAAATAAATGGGATGTTGATTACATACTTCTAATGAAAACAACTTTATGGAAAATGAACACTTGAGCTTGGATTGATCCTAGATCCCCTTGAGTGAAGCTCCAAGTCTTTAAGTGAGAAAGTAGGAAGAGAGCTAAGGGAAAAACTCTAAGTCTTTATGTGAGAATGCACTAGAGTTTCTCCAAGAGCTAGCTCATGCCCAATAGAGAAGATTGTGGGGGGTATTTATGGAGAGTTTTGGAGCAAAAACTCAAAATTTGATTTTTTTTTAATTTCACAACATTTTCATGCGAATTTCAAATAATTTCAAATTATTTTCAAATTTGGCATTAACCATTGGTCCTACAAATACCCCTTTGGAGTGTGGGCATGGCTAATGCCCACCTAAAAAAATAAAAAACCGACCCCCAAGGGCCGGTTTTGTAAGAAAAGTGGGCTAATCCTTGGGGAATTTGTAATGCTTCTTTACTTGAAGATTTATAGTTTCCTTAGTCTTCAATTTGCATTTTTTCTTCTTATCTTCTTCTTCTCCAACATTGGGAGCAAGCCTTTTCAAGTTCAAACTCTTCAAGGGTGCACAATAAGATGTCTTGGAGAAATACTTTCATCATTTTAGAGCTTCATTCAAGGTGACCTTAGAGGGCGTTTGATGGGCACAGGACACGCAGGACAGGACATGCGTGTCCTGTTTAATTGCTTTTGTTATCAAACGCTGTCCACGGTACATGATGGACAGAACAGACAATTAGACAGGGGTATAAATTTAACCCCTGTTCTTCGCTGTTTCGAGCTAACCCTCGGAACAGCCTGAAACAACAGCGCCTACTCACCCCCGAGCGCATCCCTCGACTCCCGAGCGTCTCGAGTTTTCCCCTTTCTCCTCCTCCGACTCTCCTCCTCCGACTCCCGAGCGTCCTCCTGAGTTTTCCCCCTTTCTCTGCATCCGACTCTCCCTCTTCTCTTTGAGTCTCCCCTTTCCACAGCTCTACGCCTTCCTCCCCTGCTTTACGATTTCATCTCGAGCGATCACCTCATTTCTGCAAGTCCATAGTTGAGTGAACAACTTTTTCAGGTGATTTTTCTCCCGTTCTCTTGTTTTCTCTCTCGCTCGCTCATTCTTGTCTCTGATTTGTAGTTGATTTACAGTAGCTAGGGTTGCCCCGTAGGCCCTTCTTGCCTGCGGAAAGAAATTTTTAAGTTATTTGCATCGAAAACATTTTTTGTGGCTGCGTATCCCTCTCTCTGTCTTTTTGTCTTCCTCTCGTTCTCTATCTTTCTCTGTCTTCCTTTCTGAAACACCCGAAAGGTCGCCCACACGGTTGTTGATCGGCTTTGCCTTTCCTTTTTGCAGGTGTCTTCCGCACTTCCTCACAATTTCGAATCTGTGGAATCACGTTGCTGAGGAAGAGGTAAATGCCCTCTTTGCTTGCCCGTCTTCTCTCTTTCAACGGTTGAAATCTTATTTGCAATGTAATTTTATGACCCTTTATATTTTTGAATAGCATATGTATACTGATTTTGATTCTCTGATGACAACATAAAATAGTTGAGAGCTAATGAAATCTCTTCCTCATGATGAAGGCTAAGAGGAGAACAAAAACTATATTATGAATTCATCTGTATGCTCCATTAGCTCATGTCTCATACAGTCCTCTACTATGGCTGCAGCGTCATCCACTACATTTTGTAACTAAAGGGCTGTGTAAAAGATAAAGAAAATGACATTAACTAAACTCAAGTTAATTGTCAACTCTGCGTGGATGAATAACAGCAAACTCTCATAGAAAAGGAAAAGCAAAAGAACGCACCAAAGGATGGAAATTACAGCCAAAATTAGTTTAATTGGTCGATGTTTTATCAGTACCCACAATGTGACCTGCCCTCAACGTGGGCTGCAGAGCTTCCTGTCCTGAAACCACATTTCCACAGATTTTCTTTAAATGCAAGTTGCTGATTTAATTTTTGAGGTTAGCTTTGTATGGCTAGCTTCATGAGCGATTGCTTTTGATGTTAGCTGTCGAAGAGTCCCTTCTTCCTATAAATAGGGCTAAGAAATGGGTTTCCCTTCACACTAATCAATTCAATGGCAGTTTTCAGTTGTTGAGTGTGAAATCTTGTTAGTCTGATTTTACTGTTGCTTTTATGAAAGCTTTTTCTTTTGAGGAAGGAAATGGTCGAGGTAAGTGAATTTCTTTCCCATGGAAAAGCAGTAGTTCAGTGAGATGCAAAAGCAGTAGTTCTTCCTTTTCATTTTTGATACTTTACATACTCATACTGGCTCGTGAATACCTCAATGTGAAATTTGTGGATCTGTCAGATGAACAGGCTGGCTATTTACACTCGAACATTACATTTTTGTTGTTCTTTTCAGTGCTAGTCTCTGCCAAGACAGAGTAGGTGATAGTCTGCCCCTTAAGGCTGTTTATTTTCATAAGAGACCTAGCCTAATGTTAGGAATTAGCAGAGTCATCTGGCATCTCTTTGGGCATATAATCAAGATCTTACTATTTGATGTTGGTATATAAAAATGCAACAGTGATGCATAGTCTCGTTCGTATACATTGAACAGTGTGAGGTGCAAGGGTTGTATAACGTATGCTGAAGTTTAGATGAGCATCAGGCATGACATGCTGAGCTTCTTTCATGTCTTCTTTCAGAATTTTTGCATGTTAACAGTGTTGAATCTCAAAGAGATGCCTTGCTTGCTTCACCTTTGATGGCTTGTGAGTCTATAAAGGAAAAGAATAAGGTTACTCATTTGCAGGCAACCGGTTGAGGCAGCCGTATCAGAAGTGATCAAACAGTATAAGCCATGAAAGTTCAGGGTTTGCAAGAACAGTAGGATACGAGGAGTTAAACACTTCAATGATATTGGCCTAATTTGAAGAAACAGGGGCTTGGGCCAACTGCAGTTTCAGTTTATCACAGTTTGACAGGAGCCTATCTTGTGCCTGCCATTTTTTATTCTAACTCTCAGCCTCTTCTACACAAGTAACTTTAGGATCTTGTGACTACTTATCAGTATAACATGTTATAAGTCTTTGTCGATTTAGTTTCAAGTATGTATTGCAACAACTTCCACTGCCTCAACTCCTCAATGATCCACGTAGAAATTGCAACAAAAAAATCCAGAACTACCCACAATACCCCTCTTTGTTCCTATATAAAGCCTTTAGAGCCATTCAACGATCTAACGTACTTTCTCAGTGCCAGTGCATCTGTGTGAGTCTCCTTTCCTTCCTCTCTCTCTTTCTCTCTCTCCCTCTCAATTTGTCGAACTTTTCTTCCTCGTCGTTTGGAATAGCAGAAAGATGTAGTGCTCAGAGATCGCCATGACTTGTATATACAAGGGGCATGAAAGAGGCCGTTGTTTTTCTTGTTCATCTCTTCTCAACACTCTTTCACCAAGCCAATTAATTATGTCCCCCTAGAAGCCTTTTTTGATGGGACATAATATATTGTGTAGTATAGTTTTGTTTTGTTTGCTAATATACTTTGTGCAATTTTCTTCGTAGACAAGTCATGCTTTAAATTAGAGAGCTGTCACAGGGGTCAGACATGTCTTACCATGTCTCAGTGCATTTATCTAGGCAGGTTATGATTGTAATTTCTGTAATTATTTTTTGTAAAACTCTATGTTATTGTGTTGCTTCACTCTAAGCTTTAGATTGTGTAGAGGAATCACTATATAAATGGGCTGTTCATTTCTCTTTTCATGTTCTCTCTCTAATCTTTCCTTTATTGAATTTGGACATGGGTTATACTTGGACACCCATTTCCAAGCTTTCTGTAATTTCTACTATAGAAATGGGAACTTTATATGTGTATATATATATATATATATATATATAATTAGACAAAGTATCACTGAGAATACTTTTGAAACAACATTTTTTGTTGCTCAAACACAAAAATTAACTATAAAATAAGCTTGTTTATATACAACTGACAGTATGAAATGATAAAGCCTATGAATTTAAGGTAAAAAGTTTCATCGATGAGACAAATTTTGAACTGTGTTATAATCAATCAATACACGCTATTTTGGCGATAGTTAAAAAGACGTTTACCACTTTCAGTAATTTTGGGAAGCACTATAAATGAGTTTGGCCAAGAAGTTAAGTCACATATTATAAATGTAAGATTCAAATTATTGAGTGCAATAAGGACAAGGCGAAAACCTCACCCTTACATCAATCCCTTGCATCATCGCTGACCATATTTACAATTAATGAACATCCCTTTGTTTTTATTGTGAATTTTTGTTTCTTCCCACGAAACGACAAGCAAAGTCACTACCAGTTGCTTCAAATGGAAGATAACGCTGGTAATAGAAAGCTAAGTATATGTACACACATATGTATAAGGAGAATTCTATGCACATCTTGTTCCAATGTTGCCAGATGGGTAGAAATTAAAATCTGTCAGTAAAAGAATAATGAATAGTCACTAAAAATATCATGGTTTTCATAAACACAGATACAACAGGAGGCTACTAAATTTGAAAACAAGTGCTGTAAGTCTGTAACTGGTACATCATAAAAGATGACTGATGTGCTAGAAACGATCACATGTTATGTATTTGATGAGGATTGCACACGACTGCATTAGTTCCTCATATTCATTTTCTTAATGCCTCACTTGTGATTCAGCTGTAGTATAGGTAATAAAAAGATTGTCTTCCAGAAATTTGAATTTCATTAAAAGTTTTATTACTATCATGTAGTGCCATGTAGAAGGAAATGCTCATAGTTTTGTACAAATATTATAATGTAGTTTGTATTGCTTGCAAATATTTCATCATTCGATCTTCCTCCATGTTTTTTATCATATATGATATTCACACAATAAGTCAATTGTTTAAACGTATTTCATATAACTAAATTGTTTGATCTTATTGTACTTCTACTTGTTCAACTTAGAAGAGTAGCCACCATGACAAATTACAATGGGAAGAAGATCAAGTGCAGTTTTTGTTTGACATGATGTTAGAGCAAGCTAAGATTCCTGGAATGCGGACATCAGGTGGATTAAAAGAAACTGCTATGAAGGTGGTTGAACAAAAAATGATGGAAGCATATGGACGAATGTTTACATTAGAGAAAATTCGAAACAAGCTGAAAAAAGCAAAACATGACTTGCAAGTGATGAAAGAGATCCTTAATGCTTCAGGATTTGGGTGGGACCCAGATAAAAAAATTATACAAGCAGATGATAATGTGTGGAAAGAGTACATACCAAAGTACCCAAATAGAAAAAAGTATAAGTTGCCAGCAACATGGAAGTATTATGAGCATGCAATGGAAATTTGGGGATCTTCCACTGCATTGGGTGACAACAGGAGTGTCGTAGATAGTAGGGCACTAGATGATATACAAATAAATGTAGATGAACAAGATGAAAATGATTTTCAATTACCTACTTCACCAATGGATAGCAATGCTCATACTCAGGGAGAAACCTCTAACAGCATGAGGGGAAACAAAAGAGCGAGAACGTCCACAACTATGAATAATAATACTCTTGAAACCATTGGTGAATACATATGACAACTTGTGGAAACCCAGTCTGCAGCTATTTTGCAGAAAAGTGGAGCAATTTTAAGAGATATGCATGCAAAAGGGGAAATAGATAATAATTTGTTTTTCAGATCAGTCGATTTACTTTCTAATTTTGATAAAGCAAATGCTTTTCTTATGATGCCACGTGAGTTGCAGGTTACTTGGTTGCGCATGCAGATTGGCTAAATGACAGGTTTGTGATATATTCTAATTGTTTGTATTAGTATGTTTTTGATGCTTTTAACTGTTTATAATTTGTGATATACTATAAATGGTTATGAATTCATGTTTGCAACTGCTTTTGTTTTCACAATTGTTTGCAATTAAATAGTGTTTATTCTCATGAATTTGTGTATTTATTATCAGGATGGACGAAATATCCACAGTTATCTTTATTCTTATTATGTGGTTGATGATGGAACGCTTGAAAACTCAAGATAGACCTACCAGAACTTTAGTACATACTGATCGACTAGAAGGGGCCCAATTTGTGTATGATTGTATGCATGGACACCCAAGAAACTGTTTAGATCTATTGAGGGTGGATCAACAAACAAATGCATTATTATGTAATTTATTAAAAAGTAGGGAGTTATTGTGTGATGCAAGAGAAATCACAATTGAAGAACAAGTAGCAATGTTTGTCGTTACTTTGGGACATGATCAACGAAATCGACGAACCCAATATGATTTCAAGTACTTCAACTTAGTTTTGAAAGCAATTCTCCGTATTGCACATGAATACGTGGGACGTAGAGATGATACTACACCAGCTCGAGTTAGAGGAGATCTCACGTTTCTTTCCATACTTTAAGGTAAACAACTATAATTCACAATAGATATAGTTAACCTTTTTATTTGTGCTAATACATTTAGATTTAGCATACTAACACATATTACACATCAATAGGATTGTTTGGGAGCAATGGATGGTACACACATTCCAGTATATGTTCAAAGAGATGGCCAAAATCGTTGGCGAAATAGAAAAGAGTTTTTATCTCAAAATGTTTTAGCATTGGTGGGATTTGATATGCGGTTTCACTACATACTAGCCGGTTGGGAAGGAAGTGCAACTGATGCAAGAGTATTGCACAGTGCACTAGAAGATAATCTTCATTCATTAGAAATTCCACATGGTAAGAAAATAAACATCAATGGTTTAAATTTACTATCATCAATTTAATTGTTTGACTGACAAAACACATATTGTTGATTATGAAATTGATAAATATTATCTTGCCGATGCTGGATACCCAAATATTGTCAGATTATTAACTCCATATAGAAGATGCTAGTATCATCTATCAGAGTTTAATGTGTCTGGATCTAGGCAAATTGAGACAAAAGAAGAATTGTACAACTATAGACACTCATCTTTGCGCACTACTACTGTAGAGAGAGTGTTTGGTTCGCTTAAGGCAAGGTTTTCGATTTTGAAGAATCATGTATCATATCCAATATCCACTCAAGTTAAAATTGTACAAGCAGCATGTGTTCTGCATAATTTTATAATCAGCCACAATCCAAATGTTGAACAATTTCTTGTTGATGGTATAAATGATAGTGAAGTAAGTGAAATTATAAATGATGATGAAAATACTGAACAAACACAAATACGTGGTAGCAACAATGAATTTCGTGAGCAAATTACTTCAACAATGTGGAATGATTTTGTTTCAAGTAAGATACTCATTTTCTAACATTCTCATTATATTATATGTCATTGTTTTAATTATATTTGGTTATTGTAATATTTTATGATGATAATTTAATTATTTGTTTGTCTTTTAAATTTCTAAAATGCAGGAACCAGACGGTGATGCATCTTCTAAAGTATCACATGGATTTGATGAGAAGAGTAGTGTGCAGAACAGAAGACTAGTTATCTAGCAAGTTGTCATAGTTGTTTTTATTTTATGGCTTAGAACAATTGAATACTTTAAACAATTTGTATGGGACCATGGAGTTTTAACATGTTAATACTTGTTAACATTGATAGGGAAAATTGTGAGATGTTCGTTTTTGTACTATGGCATTCATGAAGAATGGTTCATTTTATGTTTAATTGAAAGTCTTTTCTGCTTGAACTGTAAAGATATTTGAAGTGATGTCATGTTATGGCTAAGAGACCCACCAGATCTCTTTCTTTCCATCACATTCTTGTGAAAGTGTTAACTGTTCTTCCAATTTTTCATAAAAGCTTTGTCACAACTGTGGTCGTCATTCTGAACTGGTTCCTGTGTATTTGATTAAATGTATGCTTTTACTCCTTACAAGAAGAGTTCATTTGAAATACTTTCAGAACTGAGGTGAAGGGCGCACACTCTTACAATATTTGAACATGTTCCTTCCAATGTGATGTGAATGCATCTCCCTTTGTTCATTGGCGTTTCGTATTGCTTCCTGATAAAAAGCTTCTAAGTTTTTTGTTCCTAAACCATGGAAGACACAAACATCGGACAGAACGGATAGATCGGACAAGACAAAAACAAACGTCAGACAGGACAGACAGAACAGACACACATGAAACAAACGCCAGACATGAAGAACAAAGTGTTCTGTTCCTAAAATCATCAAACGGTGGATAAGGAACACCATTGTCCATGAGGACAGGATAGTGGTGTAATGGACATGACGTCCTGTCTGTCTTGTCCCAGTGGACAGCAATCAAACGCCCTCTTAGGATCATCATCTTGTTGTTTCATTCTCAATATCATCTATATTTGATGTATGCAGTCATCGTTTTTATTTATCCCACCTCCCCATCGCTGTGCAAGAAAACTCTAAAGACTTCTTTTTCAGAGTCAAGAGCCACTCTTGAGTGCACTGAGAGCATGAGCAAGGTGAAATAAATTCTATTTCTTCATTTATTTTCACAAAATATGCTTTGTTATATGCTTGAGATGATGTTCATGAGTGATATACTAATTTTCTTGATTAATGATCAAATGCACGGCAAGAATGAGTGTTTGGGTGGGGATTTCTTTATCTTATGTTGATTTTTGTGGTTGAGATTTGTCAAACCTGAGAAAGCCATTCACGAATTTGTACATGTTAATATGAATTCTTCATGTCATTTTCATGCTTAATTTGTTTCTTAATCACTTAATTAGGGACTCCAATGAGTGCTTTCCTACGTTTCTTTTCATTTCATGTATGTTTGATTTTCTTTCATACCCAACGGTGGAAGAAATATATTCTTGTAGCCAATAAACTAATAATTTTTTTCATGTTCATATACAAAAATATTTAGAATCATATTTTTCAAAAGGCTTTCAAAAGCAAGAACCCTCCTCTAATGTGACCTTAGAGACTTAGCTTAGGCTCTTGCATGAGTCCAAGTTCCTTGCTTGCCTACTTAAAAATCGAAGTTGGATATTTTTAAGTTATTTCTTAATTTCAATTCTTATGAAGATATATGCGTATATACATGTTATATCTGTATACGTGCACATGAATATCTCTCTTTTGTCTTTCTCTTTTTATGATTTAACATATTCTTTTACAAACTCTCGTATACATAGATATGGATATATGTAGATATATTTCATTTTAAAATTTCTCTCTCTCTCTTTCTAAATCCTCTTCTCCTGTCTATTTGGTTTAAATCTTCTTTCCAAAAGCTTTCATATATGTATATGTATTATGAACACATATATCTCTCTCTTTTAAATCATTGGTTTTATGATTTTCAAAATCTCATCCTCTCTCTCTCTCTCTCTTTCTCTATATTTCTTTTGTATTCAAGTCTTTCTTCTTTTCAAATCTTTTGAATATTTTTCTCCCAAGATCTATTCATTTGCCAACTTCATCAAGACCAAAACTCAAGTGATGACCTAATATTGAAATCATGTTTGATGGTCTACAACCTCATTCCATTTTCAAAGACTTTTCTTTCTTCATAAAAATATTTATGACAATTAAAAAATGAGAAACTTAGATATGGTGGTAGGAATGCTCTTAGATGAATGTTATGGTAGGAATGAATAATTTCCTTCTAATAATGTAGGATCAATGCATTCTTACATCCACATTCACTTGACATCACTTGTGATCACAAGCACCTCTCCAAAAGAGCTTAACCAAGATGAGATGCAGGTCTAACTAGGTAGTAACCGAATTAGAGCAAAACCTGAAACATATTTAAAGTCTTTAGAGAGTAATTTTCAAAGGTTTTCAAATGATATTTATAAAGATTCTTCAATTCAAAATTTCTCAAATCAAAATGTTTCACACTCTCAAATGATTCTTTAAAACTTTCTCAAAATCTTGAAACATCAAATCTTTAGCATTCTTCTTAAACAATACAGCACATTTAGAATGCAAAGGAATAAATATAGCCTTTGGATTGATTACTTCCCATAAAGGCACCGGGAATGGTCGATCTTCATACCGACGGGCGAGTTTCTTTCTTTCTCATTTAAAAATAAAACCTCATTTTTCTGGAGCACTCCTAAAAACCAAAAAATTTTGGAGATGTGAAAAACATGGGTGAAAAAATGTATCAGTGTTTTCATATGTTAATCAACATAATTATAAAAAACATGATACAATAAAAAAATTTAAGTCCCTAGAAGATGGCATTGTTTCCTAGAGTTGAGCCCTTTCTCAATGACAAGCTCAAAAAATGTTACTATCTAAAAATGTCATATTATGGCCAAAATCTTAGTTCGAAGTGAGGTATCATATCATATCCTTCAAATGGCAGTACAATGATTCATGCATCTTAAAATGTTAATAATTTTCAGTTCATAAACTACAATTTAATAAGAATCATATCCATAACATAAATTTAGGTCAACAATAAACAAACACATAGTCAATTATTGAGTGACGAGTAATAACACATTCTTTTGGAGTGTTATAATCTAAGACACGATTGTTGCATAATTTACGATTGGTTAAAATGAGGCATTAAGGTACGATATGATGCATTTGACATGAGGTGGTGGGCAACCTCTATCATGACTCTAGTTCAATGTGTTGAGCTCAGTATACTTATTGTAGCAGCAAGTCACACTCACTGGTGCACCGAGAATGGACTAGCTCCTTTAGTAGCATAGGGGAGCCTTGGGAACTATATCTTGAATAGATAATCAGAACAAAACATCATCAAGCCCTACTCAATCCCTTTTACGATGGGCATGACTGACATGTAGTCATTCAAAATCAAATGATATTCTCCTACAAGCCATAGGTTGTTACCCAATGTTATCTTTCATACTAAAAAACACAGCCAAACATCACAATCAATTAATACATTCAAGCATACACAATCGGTTAGTCATTTAGTCACATCAATCAATCATCTAATTAGACAAACTAATAAACCATTCAGTGAAGGGGCTTGAATACAATTGTTAGCACATGAAATCATTCATCAATGCATAAATGTCTCATATCATTCATTTATACCGGCCAAAATACCAACCTATGTCCATATTTGCTACTAGCTTCCAAACATGGCTCATCATGTACATGCGCCATAATCAATTATTCATGGACCCATCAACCTATGCATCACATTCCATTTTTGCATGCTACATTTTATTCAATTATTCATGGATCCCAACAAACCATGGACCACATCATTTTAGCCATATTCGTATACCTACACCATAACCGATCATTTGTGGATTTCAACAACCTGCTCATCAATTTATTTTATTTGTACATCTCAACAAGAAATGCAAGGTCCATGCCGGTTATCTAAATACAACCTCATTCACTAGTCAAACATAAAATAAAATAGATATTTGGATTCAACATTTAAAACATTATAAACAAAGAGTAAAAGAAGTTAACACACAAATATTAAAGGAGGACAATACATAAATAACACAGTGTCTAATCAAGAAGAAATGATTTATGACTAATGCATCTATGCTGCTCTAATTTATAGCCTACAGTGTCACTAACATTAACTTAAAATACTCCTCCAATACATGCAGGTATTGTTCTGGGCCAAGGGCACTTCGCTAAATCATGAATAATGGGCATCTTCCATATTATTTCTCAACATGATAGCATAAATTAATTAATTGTACCTTTTCCACATGTTGGTTTAAGTTGAGCCAAAACACAAACTCATTCAAGTTGAATAATGAATAAAATAGTAAAAACAACATTCACAAACAAAAATGATGCATTAATGCAATATGAGTGTCAGAAAAAATTAAGTGTGGTTGACATTACAAGTTACAACTCATGTAGAAACTCGCTATTATATTTATAACCCACAAAGTGGAAAGTGTGGAGAGTTTATTAATTTAAAAAAGTTAGACGTGCATCTTGTAAGGGCCCAATGCGGGTATTTTTAATTCATCCAATCATGATCATATTTTAAATAAAGTTGAGTAAACCAAAATCCATTGTATCACAATTGGGTTGAAAGTTTAGGTGATATTAATGTAATTAGAGTTTTGTTCCAATGTCCAAGATTGACTAACAATTCGATATATTGATCTAAATCATGAATTAAGAAACATACACATCAAATTTCAATCATTAGAAACCCTACCTCTCCCTTTTTCTCTATTATCCTACATTACATGTTTTCCTATTTAGACTAAGAACTAAAGGCATAACTAGAGAAGTCGCCCCCTTCTCTATGATCTCTTCCCCCTTCTCTATTATCTCTTCCCTTCTCTTTTTCTTTTTGTCTCACTCTCGCTATTGCTCCTGTTCTTACCCAAGGCTGCTGATGAGGGTGCAATATTGAATGCCATTCTCACCTCTTACTTATATTTCAAATTTTGTTAGAACGTTTAAAACTAAGGGTCATAACCATCTATCCAAACTGCTACTTTGCATTTGATGTTTATTTTTTCATTTTTATACATCACAATATTAGGAATTACTTCTAGTCCCATTCAATTAGTAATTTACAATCTTACCCATTATTTTGTTTCGATTGCAAGTTTAAGCTTTGCTAATTAAGAAATTCCTTCTCATCCCAAACCCAATGGTCATTTACAAATCTACCTTTTTGGAATTCACTAGACGCCTATTGTGCCCCTCTAAATTTCTATTCCTAATTTACCCTTTAAATTTTTGGTTCACTCCCTACATATTCCTAGATCAAAAATACATTTGTGCCCCTCACATTTGATTAAATGCATGCTATATCCTTCTTAAATTTTCAAATGAAGCTTGCTATTTAACTTTTCAACTAATACCTAAAACATCCGTAGAACAAAATTAAATTTTTTGCCCATGGAGTTTCTAATCAATTCCTATTATGTCCTCAAGTACTTTTAAGTTTAAACTAAGAATACACCATCTAATCATGTTCTTTTATAATTAGGACTTTGGATTTTGTTAATCAAGCTTCAAACCGACATATGTAGAGGTTAATAAGCCACATATGGCACTAAGTCCAACCATAGACTTTGTTAACATGGTGATTGCTGTACTCCTTACTGTTAACCATGGAGTATCTTGTTTACTTGTTTTAAAGTTGATGGGCATTACTTTAATTTGACATTAACCTATTCAAATTTAGTTTGGTTATGAAACTTTAGTTCCAAAACACAATGTAGGTGTGCCATACACATTAATCCATAGGGGCTGTAGTGGATTACTATGTAGATTGATCCTTTAGATTGTTCTTCAATGGTTTTATTTGTTGACATTAACAAAATAAATTTTGGAGCATCACATTAGTGTTGTTTCTTGGAAAAAGTTTTTTCAGGTTTTGATATTTAATGTTGAAATTTTGACCAAGCTGTTATTCTTTTCTCTTAGAAGTTTGGAGTCAGATTTATAATATAATTGTTTGGGTACCTTGCCAATCATGACGGAATAATTTTTATTAATCAAATAGATTGGAATGATGTACTATTTTTGAAAATGTTGATAACCAAAGTGGAATAGGAAAGACATCAAACCATTTGATCACATTTTAGTAAAGCCTGAAGATTTCCTCATTTTTCTTTTTTCCATATGGGAGGCTTTGAATGATATTCAAACATGGTCTTATCATAATTATTTTTTTGTTTCGCATGGCTTTCTCATGATTGCGTTTTTGTTATGAAATTATGTAAAAAATATCCAAGTTTGCATGTGTATTCATATAAAACACTTTCTTGCATTGATTTAATAACTGCAAAAACATGTCCAAACTTTGTAACAAGGTTCATTATTATTGTTATTTTTCTTGTCAGTTAGATTAATCTTGATTTAGCAAGTTCTTCCTTTCTTTTCTATTTCCTTTTCTTTTGAGTGTTTATCTCGATGTGTTCTAGTGCATTACTTTCTATATATGGATTTGTTTGTTTTCTTCAAGAAACCTAGGAAGAATGTTGGCATGAATTTGTGACAAAAAAGCTTCATAGAATATATGGTTGTTTTTAAATGTTGACTTCCATTATCTAATTGCTTTAATAATATGGGGATTGCAGGATCTAGTCCATGCAAGACTGAACGATGAGGAGTCTTGTTCAGAAACATACACCATTGTGAAATCCATGTACCATTAATACTCGTGCATCTATGCTTCTATTATCCCATTCCTTGATCATAGTCAGGTAGGTTTTTAATGCAAGAAATGTGTATACTAGAAGATTGCTACTTCCTTGATCATAGTCAGGTAGGTTTTTAATGCAAGAAATGTGTATACTAGAAGATTGCTACTTCAGAAGTATTTTGTACAATAGCTTGAAAAATTTTACATACTCTTATTATGATTGAATTCTAGGTACTACCCCAAATTCAAATTCATTATAGTTTAGTAATGGTGTCTTGTTTCTTGTTAGACTTAGATGATTCGTGGTTGTACCAAATTTGGAAAAATCTATATATGAGATTACAGAATTTTGCATATTTTTTTAGTCTTTTTATTTCTTGTTCTTGGTTTAAACAAGATTTCTCCAAGAAAAATGAAATGTCTTGCTAAAACTGATGATGTTAAAGGAATTTTTCTCATATTAGTTGGACAAGTAGCGAATGTTCAATCTATTTGTATGTAGATGCACTCTAGAAGTTTATAATGTTTGACAAGCTTTGTACTGGTATGGTCAATATTTTCAACTTATCCTATCTTTGAATTGGTAATCAGCTTGTCCTTTCTGCAGGCAAAAGTTGTACATAGATATAATGGATCTACCCCAAAACTATGGGATCCATAAGGCTGATGCTGGCTATGATGAAGAAAAAGTTGTTCCTCTAGGGTCGCTTAATGTTGCTAAATTGTGCCAGCTCTTCTTCAACATGAATGCAAAGTAGATGGTTAAAGTAGCCCTATGGATGCAAAAGCTACTACAAAGACACTAAAAGTGGACGTGGTTGACGTTTAGTGAACCCTGCAACATCTATCTCTCCTTGCTGAAGGTTCCAATAAAGGCAACATCGATGACTGCGAGAGATTTCTTGTGAGTCTTTTGGAAGTTTGGATTGGTGTCTAGCATATTCATTGTATTTGCTGTGTGACTTTTGGGTTTCATTAGGAACTACTAGGACTTCTGTGTTCATGAACAACACACCAAGGTTGACTGCTGCTTTTGGTTTCCCACTTGAACAGCTTATTTACATTCTTTGTAGACTTCGTTTGGGTGAAAAATAAAATACAGTCTTTTAGAAAAATTTGGGATGATAACACCTTTCATCCTGATCCTTACAACAAGCCCTTTCTTTTGGTTGTATTTTCCTTCACCACCACAATTCCTCAAATGCCTCAACACACTCTCACACACATCTTTCTCTACCTTTGTATTGGAGTGGGTGATCCTCTCAAACCAACACCTATGGAAAATTAGTCTCAAACCAACACCTATGGAAAATTAGCAAAGGAGACAGAGACAAATGAAAGTTGCCAAAACGAAGATGAGAAATCACAAAATAAGTAGCGTAAAGGAAAATAATATAGTTGTGCTCTATAGTTTTATGCCAAGAAACTTAATTTGATTCCAATTGAAAATAAGTCATTTAATCATGCAGTTAAGAAAATTCATGTAAATATCAATTATTTTATCAAGATGATACCAAAACATCAAATAAAACCACATCTTTGCATAGCTAAATAGGCATCCTCAAATTGTGTTCCCATATTCACCCTTGCTAAGATATGATAGTACTCGACTTCATGTAACATTTGGGTGGCAAATATGTTCAGAATCAGTTTCTTCACTTTCTTAATATGTTCTTTATTTTTTATATATGTATGGATACTACTTTCTAACCACTTATAATCATCATACGAGATTGACATGATGGCGTAAGAACCATTTAATTAAGTATGAGTTCTTAAAAAAAATTTCAAAAACCTATGTGCGGCTTTGGAAAATTAATGAGCAACTTAAGTGAAATTAATAAACACTTTTAAGGAATCAATGACTAACCTTAAGTAATTAAGGATTAGCTTTAAGTAATTAGGTAATGACATTGCTAATTATTTTTGCATTCAAATGAAAATTGCTTAAAAACTTGAGGATTTTTAAAAAAAAGTTTAAAGAAGGAGGTTAAGCAAACTTGGCCTCACAGCTTTCCTTAGGTTGATTGGAGTAGAAAGAAAAAAAAAAGGAAAGGAGAGGAAAAAAGAGAGAAAGAAGAGAAAGCACGAGAAAAAGAAGCTACCAGTGCAGCCAAGGATGTCATCTAGCAAAGTTGGAGGTGTCTAGCAATGACCAGAGCCAATAAAATGGTGTGGTCTTTTCCAAGGGTTTTATGAATGAATTCGAATCACAACGTGTATGGTTTAACACAGTCTATTGTTGGGGTTAGAGAATTGTAGATATGTCAAGTAAACTTCGTTGTTGTGCCTCTTTAGCCAGGGAATGCAAAAGAAGCTCAATGCCATCAACTAGTCCCCACGATTGAAATGAAGCTTTTGGGGTGAAATCCATGTATCCTCTTACATGCATATAAGTCTTGCATGATAAGTTTGTCATTGCAGAAAACCCTCTGCTTTGGTGAATAGTATTGGAAATCCCCATTAATACTATGCACCACATTGAACCATAGTGATACCTGCATCTTATAGGGTGATAATGAAGAAACTGAGAAAAATTGGTAAAATGGAAAGGTCTTTACCTCCCCTCAATTGAAAGTGGAATCAGCATTTGTTGGCTGAAAGGGATCAACAAGTTCCACCTAGCACTCTTGGTGGGCTAATAGCCCACTTAATTCATATTTCAGTTGGGGAGCAATTTGTAAAAGAAAAATACCTTACAAACAAAAGCAGTTGGACCACAACTTGGTATCCCAGTTCATTCATTTGCAGCTTAGAGACCAGTTCTCTTTTATTGCGGGTGGAAACAAGAAAAAAGATTGTTGCATATAAAAGATGTTTTAGTATTAAATTGTTTATTGATAGGAGGACTCTGATATCTTCGACTCAAGGTCATCCCATGAAGTGATTACTATCAAATCAAGCTTGATCTTCATTTCTCTTTGAGAAGTGATTGTTGATATATCCGAAGGTGAACCTCCCCTTTGGCTATTTAATTCAAGCTTGACATTCATAATCTCACGATAGGGGACAATTTCAACTCCTCTAATGTCTCTACAAATTGAATTTAGCATATAATCAAAAGTATCAATACAACTTTGATGTGGGGACATAGATATTATTTTCCTCATGCTATACTTAGGTTGTGAAGGTAAGCCTTCGACAGGAAGGAATTTGTGCTTGGGGATCTATCTACACCTCTGGTGCCTTCTCTATTGCAAGGACTAGAAGGACGAAGACCACCCTTTCTCATGTACTGGCATTTCTACTAACATCTAGATTTCTACTAGTTGCTTCTTGTATAAGTAAAAGTTAATTTTACTAACAAAAAACATCATGACACTACTATTGACAATATTGAATTAGCTAAGGAAGGATCATCTACAGCTACAACAGAAAAGGCAGGAGATGATAATTATGCTAAGGAAAGATCTGCTATAGATAAGGCTAATTACCATATTGAAAAAAGCAGCATAATTGAAGGAAAATCAAAACAAAACAAAATGGAAACAGAACCAAGATAATAATTATCGCATATCATGATTCTTGGTGATTGACGACAAGATCATGGGAAAATACATCAGTAATAATAAAATAGTCCTTGCATTGATTCTTGTGGACGTACGTTCTATTTAGAACTGAACCACGTAAATCTTGTTTTCTTCTCTGCTCTCATATTTTTCGAGCACAACCCTGACACCTTATCGTCAGCCATGGATCATCCCACATTCCCATACCCCATCCTCCTTGAACATTTCTAACTTTCTGTCATTGAAGCTTGAACATGAAAACTTTCTGCTTTGGTGTACTCAACTGATGGCTCTTGTGGAAGGGCATGTAGGGATTCATAGATGTTTGTTAGAAATCAAAATGAAGAAATAATTAAAGGGACATGAATTTTTAAAGTGGTTCAGCCAATGGGCCTACGTCCACTGCTCTATCATTTCTTGCTTGCCTTCCTTTAGTGGAGATGCTCATTTATATAGAGGAGTTACATAAGGGGTCTATAGTTTCCAAGAGACATGACTTTTCATCTTTCAACATACATGACTTTTCATCTCTCAAGAGACATGACTTTTCATCTCTCAAGCGACATGTCTTTTCATCTCCTAAGAGACATGACTTTTCATCTCCCAACAGACATGACTTTTCATCTCTCAAGAGATATGACTTTTCATCTCCCAAGTAATTCACTTTGAGAGCCTTCTTGGTATTTCTATTAACATCCCCCCGCAAGCTCAATGCTCCAACAATGAGATTGAGCTTGTTAATTATTTGATAATGATGATGCTTACTAAGTGAATTAGTTAAAATATCAACAACTTGATCTTGAGATGTATTGGATTTTCAAATCTTCTTTAGCCAATTTTTCTCAAACAAAATGAAGGTCAATCTCTATGTGTTTGTTGTGGCTATGATACACAGGATGAGCTGCACGATAGGCTGCATTGATGTTGTCGCACCATAATATGGGAAGTTGTGATTGAACAACACAAAGTTCTTTTAATAAAAATTGTAACCACATGATTTTAGCAGTAGTATTGGCAATAGATCGATACTCAGCCTCAGTGCTAGAACAAGAGACAACTGACTATTTTTTAACACTCCATGAAACTAGATTGGATCCAATAAACACTGCATATCCACCTGTAGACTGTCTATCATTAAAACATCCTACCCAATCTGCATCATTGTAAGCATTAATATTAAGAACTGAACTATGTCTAATAAAAAGACCATAATTTATAGTGTGTTTCAAATATCTTAGGATTCTCTTTACGGCATCCCAATGGGCATCAGTAGGATGATGCATGTATTGACAAACCTTGTTGACAACATAAGAGATGTCTAGACGAGTCATTTTAGAGTATTGAAGAGCGCCAACAATGCTGCGGTAAAGAGTTAGATCAGAAAAATTTGATCCAGTTTGAGTAGATGATGCATGTATTGACAAACCTTGTTGACAACATAAGAGATGTCTAGACGAGTCATTTTAGAGTATTGAAGAGGGCTAACAATGCTGCGGTAAAGAGTTAGATCAGAAAAATTTGATCCAGTTTGAGTAGATAAAGCAACAGAGCATGCCATGGGAGTTGAAACTCCCTTAGCTCCAAGCATTTGTTCTTTTGAGAAACTCGAATATGTATTTCCTTTGAGACAATATTAGCTTATTGTCAATTTTTTTTGCTTCTATGCCCAAAAAGAAATGAATGATTTTGAAATGTGGGTGGTTGAACCATATAAACTTCTTCTGAAATAGATCCATATAGGAATCCATTTTGAATATCCAACTGATGTATTTTCCATTTGTGACTAATAGAAATAGTCAATACTGTCTGAATTGTAGTAGGCTTCACAACAGGGTTGAAGATTTCAGTATAGTCAATTCCTTCTTTTTGACTATACCCCTTGGCAATGAGTCTAGCCTTGTATCTTTCCAACAATCCATCTGCTTTTCGCTTGATTTTGAACACCCATTTACATCCTACAATGTGTTTGGCTTCTTTCTTTGGAACAAGCTTCCAAGTATTGTTTGAAATAAGTGCATCATATTCTTCTTGCATGGCCTTCCTCCAATTTTCATCTTCATATGCTTCCTTTTTTCTGCTACTAAGGTCTATCTCCATCACTGCTAGTTCCTTGATGAAGAATTTTTTCCGTTCCTTGCTGATCCATCTTAGATTTTTACTGCATCTCCACCTTCGTATTTGGCATGAATGGACAAGTTATTGATATAATTGGTGATGTGATGAGTCGCACCGAAGTCAGGATACCAATTGTCATCTCCAATGTCTTGATTCAGAGTGCTAGAAGAAATTGCATGATATGCTTGAGGAGACGTTGTCTATTTTTCTTTAAGCAAGTTAGTATATGACCAACAAAACTTTGCAATATGACCAACTTTTTCACATATTTGGCACACAAGAGGATCACCTTTGTATTGCTCACTTTTTCAGACTCCTCCTCTAGATTGGTAGTTGTTTTTACTACGACCTCTGTAGTTGGTTTGCTTATTGTAAACTTGTTTTGAGACCATATTCGCAACCGGCATAATAGATTCAAAAGTTTGAGAATTATCTTCTTTTAAGTTGGTTTCTTGTATGAGAAGAAGCCCATGAAGTTCATTCAAAGAGATAAGGTCCTTTCGAGTTTCCATACGGACTTTAAAAGCAAGATATTCACTTGACAATTCTAAGAATTTGAAGAACAAGATCATCTTCATCAACAGGTTTGGTTGCAATGGCTAATTGATGAGCAATAGCTTTTGCTTTGTTTATATAAACATTCATAGAACTAGACCCCTTTTTTGAATCTTGAAACTGTGATTTTAACTTCATTATTCGAGCCCTAGATTGAACAGCATATGACTGCCTAAGAGCACTCCAAACCTCTAGAGAGGTTTTTAAACCAATAATTTGGGTTTGTATTGCTTCAGATAGAGAAGACTTAATCCAACTCAAAAGTAACTAATCATTTCTCAGCCATTCAATATATTCTGAACTAATTTCAGTTGTTCCAAATCTAACTTGATGGTGAGGAAATGTTGTAAATTGCTTGGGTATTGAAGATGAGAAGCAAGAAAATTCATACCCGTATCAGAGTTGACTCCCATATTTGATGATACTTCTTGATTTGCTATGAGAATGAAAAGTGGCAACACAAGATGTAATCCTTAGGATCTAGCAGCAACACTGACAAGGACCAGTGGCTCTGATACATGATAGAAATCAAATGAAGAAATAATTAAAGGGACATGAATTTTTAAAGTGGTTCAACCAATGAGCCTACGTCCACTGCTCTATCATTTCTTGTTTGCCTTCATTTGGTGGAGAGACTCATTTATATAGAGGAATTACATAAGGGGTCTCTAGTTCCCAGAGACATGACTTTTCATCTTTCAACATACATGACTTTTCATCCCTCAAAAGACATGACTTTTCATCTCCTAAGAGACATGACTTTTCATCTCTCAACAGACATGACTTTTCATCTCCCAAGTAATTCACTTTGAGAGCCTTCTTGGTATTTCTGTTAACAATGTTATTCCACCACCCAATATGATAAAAGATTCATCAAGTACTACAACTGTTAAAACCTCATGTACAAAATCCTGCTTTTGCCTCTAGGAAAAGGTCTGATAGACTCCTTAGGGGATGGATTACAACTACTCCCTCAGAATCAGTCTCAGGACTGTTTTTTGACTTGAGACGTCTAAGGAATTTTGAAACGCTCTAGAAAATAGTTTTGGGCAAGACTCTCAAGAAAGAGAATTGCGCCTTCATCAGCTATTGACCATTAAAAAGGAAACAAATACGTTGCATGAGTATTGCTGCAGGCATTAAACGGTGTGTCATGAACTCTGGCTGCTATTAGCAAGCCAGTTCAGGACAAAGTTAAAGTCTTGTAGCTGTTGCAAGGCTTGGGTTCAGAATATAACTCTTTGTTACACCGATAATGAAGCCTCCAGTTCCACTCCATCATGACATCGTTACGTTGTTGCAAAGTTATGAGACTCGAAATAGTCTCAAAATGTCTCAGCCTCTAGTAGCTTTCTATACCAACACAATGGGATGCAATAAGAAGAAAATTTTCAATTACAGATTTAAAAAGGGATTCGTTCAAGACAATTCTAGTGAAAAAAAGGGGGGGATAATTCTTCAGCTACCCAGCAAAAGATTTCTGCTCAGGCATGATCAAGAAATACATTTCAAGGAACGACACACAAATATGATGCAAGAAAAATTATTTCACAACGAACTGCAATAATCGTTTTAATCAATCCTTTCAAGTAGAAGACATGCCACAAGCTCTTGTTGCCATGTCTATATCTAATCTGCAAGACTCAGAATGGTATATTGACACTGGACCATCTTCTCATATGACTAGGGAAGCTGGTAAGCTATCTAATCTTCAGCCTTATTTGGGAAATGATCCTATACTTATTGGAAATTGTGATCGGATTCATATATCCAATATTGGAAATGCTAAACTTGATAAATTGATTTTGCACAATGTTCTACATGTTCCAGATCTTACAAAAGAGTTATTACCTGTAATCCAGTTTATTAAGGACTTTCCTTGCGTCTTTGAGTTCACATCATCAGGTTGCATTGTTAAAGACAGGAGAACTCAGAAGATGATAGCCACCGGGAGTAGGCGAGGTAATCTCTACACAGTAAAGTCTGAACCAACTGTGTTTTTTGCTAACCAATGAAATTCAGCTTCAGAAGATTCATGGCACACCAGACTGGGACACCCTCATATGAGTACCGTTCATTTTTTGCATCAAAATAAAATACTTAATGTTGCTAGAACTTTGCATAAAGCACCTGTGTGTGCCAGTTGTCAAATGGGATGCCAGTTGCCAAATGGGAAAGGCACGTTGTCTCCCATTTATTTCAAGTAGTGAGATTTGCGAAAAACCATTTGCTAAGATTCATTCTGATATGTGGGGGCCAGCACCCACGATCTCAAAAGACAATTTCAAATTTTATGAAGTATTTATTAATGATTGTACTCGCTATACATGGATCAATCCATTGCGTCACAAATCTGTTCTGTTTTATGTTTTAATGCATTTTCATAAGATGGTTCAATGTCAATTTGACAAAAATATCAAAACTTTTCAGTTGGATGGAAGGGGAGAATTTTACTAGTTCTGAGCTACTACATTGTTTTTCTGATCATGGAATCAAACGACAAATCTCATGCCCTCACACACCCCAACATATGTCTGAACGAAAACATCGAAACATCACAGTGCTTGGTTTGACAATGATGTTTCATGCTAATATTCCTACATATTTTGGGTGGAATGCTTTGCCAATGCTGTTTCCCCAATAAATAGATTGCCATCCAGATTGCTTAATATGTCTATTTCTTTTGAACATTTTCATGGAAAATTCCCGGATTATTCGAGTTTGTGAGTATTTGGCAGTAGATGTTTTCCTATGCTTTAGCACTATATGAAATCAAATTTTGATCCCAAGTCATTGCCCTATATTTTTATTGGATATAGCAATGGATTCAAAGGATATAATTCTACTATCCACCACTACAAAAGATTTATATGTCCCGACATGTCATTTTTAATGAACATATTCTGCCTTTCAAACAACCTGGGTCTTTATTTCAGCCAAGTACTCAAGCAGAGGCCGCCACTCTAAATTGATATGCACCTATTAATTCATATCACTTACTCTCCAATGAACCATTCCTTGGACGTTCAGATGATGTTTTTGAACAAAGTGAGGCATCTACAAGCAACAACCCATCTTCCACCACCGAGCAAAAACTCCACCCATTGGTACACACGCTGCTCCAACTGAGAGTTCTACAGATCACCTTGGGGACATGTCCAATCATGAAACTGGTCATAATTTCATGGCTAGGCAACTGTTTGCACCCCACCCCTTTTGCAATGGAGGTTGAAATGCGAGTCAGCAAAATTCTTTTAAAATTGGGGTTTTGAGGAGAATTTTGAAGAGAAAGGGATCCGCCCGTTGGTACGAGGTCCAACCGTTCCTGCCGCCTTTAATAGGGGTAATTAGACCAAGGACTAAGGATCATTTGGATCGTGTACGAGTTATTGATGCAAATCCTATATGCTTGTGCATTGAGGTTTTGGATTCAAGAACCAAAATTCATTTTTTTGAATGAATGAATTTGAAGATTTGAGGGTTTTCAAGTTGGTTCAAAAACTTTGCCATTCGGTTTGAAATACATGATTCTTGAAGATTTTGAAGATTGAAATTG
>JAANDH010001679.1:0-36329 GCA_011799765.1 Nymphaea thermarum | reverse complement strand
ATATTAGATTAACTAAGAGGGATCATATGAATGAGTTGAATCTCATTCATTTTTTTACAAACATGTGATTTAAATCCACCAAATCATTCAATGTGAATGTAACAACAAGTTGACCCCATTCAATAAAATATGTCTGATCAAATGAATCAATTAAATCTCTCTGGTATTGATACAAACTTAGGATTTCAATCTCATAGATTGTTCGTTAGAGATGTAACCACAAGTTCAGCTTATTGGATTAGTTTCGAGGGATCAAACGAATGCATTGGTCTCATTTGTTTCTACATAAACTAGTGATTTTAATCATTTAAATCATTCATTATAGACTTTATAACAAGTTAAACATATTACATTAAAAATAAGGGATCATATGAATAAGTTGAATCTCATTCTTCTTCATACAAACTTGTGATTTCAATCCACTAAATCATTGAATGTGAATATAACAACAAGTTAACCACGTTCAATTAAATATGTGTGATCAAATGAATCAATTAAATCCCTCTCGTATTGATACAAACTCGTAATTTCAATCTCTTGGATCGTTTGTTAGGGATGTAACTACAAGTTTGACTCGTTGGATTAGATATACGGGATCAAACAATTGCGTTGGTCCCATTTCTACCAATGTAAACTAGGGATTTTGATCATTTAAATCATTCGTTATGGACATTATAACAAGTGAAACATATAAGATTAACTAAAAGGGATCATATCAATGAGATGAATCACATTCATTTTAATACAAACTTGTGATTTCAATCATTTAAATCATTCATTATAGATGTAATAACAAGTGAGACACATTAGATTAAATATAAGTGAGCAATGATTCACTTGAATGTCATATATTTTCTTTTAGAGTTGTGATTTCAATCCACTAAATCATTCAATATCGATGTAACAACAAGTTAAGAACATTCAATTAGATATGTGTGATCAAGAGAATCACTTAAATCCGACTTGTACAGATAGGAACTTGTGATGTCAATCCTTTAAATCATTCACTATAGATGTAATAAGAAGTTAAACTCGTTGGATTAGATAAAAGGGATCAAACAAATGCAATGCACTCATTTGTATCCATATAAACTAGAGATTTTGATAATTTAAATCATTCATTATGGACATTATAACAAGTGTAACATATTAGATTAACAAAATGAGATCATATGAATGAGTTGAATCTCATTCATTTTCATACAAACTTGTGATTTATATCCATAAAATCATTCAATGTGAATGTAACAAAAATATGACAACATTCAATAAAATTTGTGTGATCAAATAAATCAATTAAATCTTTCTCGTATTGATACGAACTTGGGATTTAAATCTCCTAGATCGTTAGTTAGAGATGTAACTACAAGTTCAACTCATTGGATTAGTTTCAAGGGATCAAACAAATGCATTGGCCTCATTTGTATCTACATAAACTAGTGATTTGGATCGTTTAAATCATTCATTATAGACATTATAACAAGTTAAACATATTAGATCAACAATAAAGGATCATATGAATAAGTTGAAAATCATTCATTTTCAAACACACTTGTGATTTCAATCCACTAAATCATTGAATGTGAATATAACAACAAGTTAACCACATTCAATTAAATATGTGTGATCAAATGAATTAATTAAATCCCTCACATATTGATACGAACTTGGGATTTCAATCTCTTAGATCATTTGTTAGGGATGTAACTACAAGTTCAACTCATTGGATTAGATATACGGGATCAAACAAAGGCGTTGGTCCCATTTCTACCCATCTAAACTAGTGATTTTGATCATTTAAATTATTCGTTATGAACATTATAACAAGTGATACATATTATTTTAACTAAAAGGGATCATATGAATGAGATGAATCACATTCATTTTCATACAAACTTGTGATCTCAATCATTTAAATCATTCATTATAGATGTAATAACAAGTAAGACACATTAGATTAAATATAAGTGAGCAATGAATCACTTCAATCTCATTAACTTTCTTTTAAATTTGTGATTTCAATCCACTAAATCATTCAATATAGATGCAACAACAAGTTAAGAACAATCAATTAGATATGTGTGATCTAGAGAATCACTTAAATACCATTCGTATTGATAGGAACTTGTGATTTCAATCCCTTAAACAATTCACTATAGACGTAATAAGATGTTAAACTCATTGGATTAGATACAAGGGATCAAACAAATGCGTTGGTCTCATTTGTATCCATATAAACTAGAGATTTTGATAATTTAAATCATTCGTTATGGACATTATGACAAGTGAATCATATTAGATTAACTAAAAGGGATCATATGAATGAGTTGAATCTCATTCATTTTGTATCCACATAAACTAAAAATTTTGATCATTTAAATCATTCGTTATGGACATTATAACAAGTGAAACATATTAATTTAACTAAAAGGGATCATATGAATCAGTTGAATCTCATTCATTTTCATACAAACTTGTGATTTAAATCCACAACATCATTCAATGTGAATGTAACAACAAGTTAACCACATTCAATAATATATGTGTGATCAAATGGATCAATTAGATCTCTCTCGTATTGATACGAACTTGGGATTTCAATCTCCTAGATCGTTCGTTAGAGATGTAACTACAAGTTCAACTCATTGGATTAGTCTCAGGGGGTCAAAAGAATGCATTGGTCTTATGTGTATCTACATAAACCAGTGATTTTAATCATTCAAATAATTCATTATAGAGATTGTATCAAGTTAAACATATTATATTAACAATAAGACATCATATGAATAAATTGAATCTCATTCATTTTCATACAAACTTGTGATTTTAATCCGCTAAATCAATGAATGTGAATATAACAACAAGTTAACCACGTTCAATTAAATATGTGCGATCAAATGAATCAATTAAATCCCTCTCGTATTGATACGAACTTGGGATTTCAATCTTTTAGATCATTCATTAGGGATGTAACTACAAGTTCAACTCATTGGATTACATATACGGGATCAAAAAAATACGTTGGTCCCATTTCTGCCCATGTAAACTAGAGGTTTTGATCATTTAAATCATTCGTTGTGGACATTATAACAAGTGAAACATATTAGATTAACTAAAAGGGATCATATGAATGAGATGAATCACATTCATTTTCATACAAACTTGTTATTTCAATCATTTAAATCATTCATTATTGATATAATAACAAGTGAGAAACATTATATTAAATATAAGTGAGCAATGAATCACTTGAATCTCATTCGTTTTCTTTTAAAGTTGTGATTTCAATCCACTATACCATTCAATATAGATGTAACATCAAGTTAAGCACATTCAATTAGATATGTGTGATAAAGAGAATCACATAAATCTCACTCGTATTGATAGGAACTTGTTATTTCAATCTCTTATATCATTCACTATAGATGTAATAAGAAGTTACACTCATTGGATTAGATACAAGGGATCATACAAATGCATTCGTCTCATTTCTGTCCATATAAGCTAGTGATTTTAATCATTTAAATCGTTCATTATAAACATTATAACAAGTGAATATTAGATTAACTATAGGGGATCATATGAATGAGTTGAATTTGATTCATTTTTCATACAACAAGTTAACCACATTCAACAAAATATGTGTGATCAAATGAATCAATTAAATCTCCCTCATATTGATACGAACTTGGGATTTCAATCTCTTAGATCGTTCATTAGAGATGCAACTACAAGCTCAATTCATTGGATTAGTTTCAAGGGATCAAACGAATGCATTGGTCTCATTTGTATCAACATAAACTAGTGATTTTAATCGTTTAAATCATTTATTATAGACATTATAACAAGTTAAACATATTAGATTAACAATAAGGGATTATATGAATAAGTTGAATCTCATTTATTTTCATACAAACTTGTGATTTCAATCCACTAAATCATCAAATATGAATATAACAAGAAGTTAACCACATTGAATAAAATTTGTGTGATCAAATAAATCAATTAAACCCCTCTCGTATTGACACGAACTTGTAACTTCAATCTCTTAGATCATTCATTAGGGAAGTAGCTACAAGTTCAACTCATTGGATTAGATATAAGGGATCAAACAAATGCGTTGGTCCCATTTCTACCCATATAAAGGAGAGATTTTGATCGTTTAAATCATTCGTTATGGACATTATAACAAGTGAAACATATTAGATTAACCAAAAGGGATCATATGAATGAGATGAATCACATTCATTTCCATACAAACTTGTGATTTTAATCATTTAAATCATTCATTATAGATGTAATAACAAGTGAGACACATTAGATTAAATATAAGTGAGCAATGAATCACTTGAATCTCATTCATTTTCTTTTAAAGTTGTGATTTCAATCCACTAATTCATTCAATATAGATGTAACAACAAGTTAAGAACATTCAATTAGATATGTGTGATTAAGAGAACCACTTAAATCCCACTCGTATTGATAGGAACTTGTGATTTCAATCCCTTAAATCATTCACTATAGATGTAATAAGAAGTTAAACTCATTGGATTAGATACAAGGGATCAAACAAATGCATTGGTCTCATTTGTATCCATGTACACTAAAGATTTTGATCATTTAAATCATTCGTTATGGACATTATAACAAGTGAAACATATTCGATTAACTAAAAGGGATTATATGAAGGAGTTGAATCTCATTCATTTTCATGCAAACTTGTGATTTAAATCCATAAAATCATTCAATGTGAATGTAACAACAAGTTAACCACATTCAATAAAATATGTGTGATCAAATGAATCAATTAAATCTCTCTCGTATTGATATATACTTGGTATTTCAATCACTTGGATCATTCGTTAGAGATGTAAGTACAAGTTCAACTCATTGAATTAGTTTCAACTGATCAAACGAATGCATTGGTCTCTTTTGCATCTACATAAACTAGTGATTTTAATCACATAAATAATTCATTATGGACATTCTAACAAGTTAAACATATTAGATAAACAATAAGGGATCATATGAATAAGTTGAATCTCATTCATTTTTCTACAAACTTGTGATTTCATTCCACTAATTCATTGAATGTGAATATAACAACAAGTTAAACTCGTTCAATTAATTATGTGTGATCAAATGAATCAATTAAATCCCTCTCATATTGATACGAACTTGTAAATTCAATCTCCCAGATCAATCGTTTGGGATGTAACTACAAGTTCAACTCATTGGATTAGATATATGGGATCAAACAAATGTGTTGGTCCCATTTCTGCCCATGTAAACTAGAGATTTTGATCATTTAAATTGTTCGTTATGGACATTATAACAAGTGAAACATATTAGATTATCTAAAAGATATCATATGAATGAGATGAATTACATTCATTTTCATGCAAACTTGTGATTTCAATCATTTAGATCATTCATTATAGATGTAATAACAGGTGAGACACATTAGATTAAATATAAGTGAGCAATGAATCACTTGAATCTCATTCATTTTCTTTTAAAGTTGTGATTTCAATCCACTAAATCATTCAATATAGATGTAACAACAAGTTAAGAACATTCAATTAGATATGTGTGATCAAGAGAATCACTTAAATGCCACTCGTATTGAAAGGAACTTGTGACTTCAATCCCTTAAATCATTCACTATAGATGTAATAAGAAGTTCAACTCAATGGATTAGATACAAGGGATCAAACAAATGCATTGGTCTCATTTGTATCCATATAAACTAGTGATTTTAATCATTTTAATCATTCATTATTGACATTATAACAAGTGAATATTAGATTAACTATAGGGGATCATATGAATGAGTTGAATCTCATTCATTTTCATACAAACTTGTGATTTCAATACACTAAATCATTGAATGTGAATATAACAACAAGTTAACTACGTTCAATTAAATATGTGTGATCAAATGAATCAATTAAATCCCTCTTGTATTGATACGAACTTGTAATTTCAATCTCTTAGATCATTCGTTAGGGATGTAACTACAAGTTCAACTCATTGGATTATATATAACAGATCAAACAAATGCGTTGGTCTCATTTCCACCCATATAAACTAGAGATTTTGATCATTTAAATCATTTGTTATAGACATTATAACAAGTGAAACATATTAGATTAACTAAAAGGGATCATATGAATGAGATGAATCACATTCATTTTGTTTTAAACTTGTGATGTCAATACACTAAATCATTCAATATAAATGTAACAACAAGTTAATCACATTCAATTAGAAATGTGTGATCAGGAGAATCACTTAAATCCCAATCGTATTGAGAGGAACTTGTGATTTCAATCCCTTAAATCATTCACTATCGATGTAATAAGAAGTTCAACTCATTGGATTAGATACAAGGGATCAAACAAATGCATTGGTCTCATTTGTATCCATATAAACAAGCGATTTTAATCGTTTAAATCATTCATTATAGACATTATAACAAGTGACTATTAGATTAACTATAGGGGACCATATGAATGAGTTGAATCTCATTCATTTTCATACAAACTTGTTATTTCAATCCACTAAATCATTGAATGTGAATATAACAACAAGTAAACCATGATCAATTATATATGTGTGATCAAATGAATCAATTAAATCCCTCTGATATTGATACAAACTTGTAATTTCAACTCATTGCATTGAATATAAGGGATCAAACAATTGCATTGGTCCCATTTCTACCCATGTAAACTAAAGATTTTGATCATTTAAATCATTTGTTATGGACATTATAACAAGTGAAACATATTAGATTAACTAAAAGGGATCATATGAATGACATGAATCACATTCATTTTCATACAAACTTGTTATTTCAATCATTTAAGTCATTCATTATAGATGTAATGACAAGTGAGACACATTAGATTAAATATAAGTGAGCAATGAATCATTTGAATCTCATTCATTTTCTTTTAAAGTTGTGATTTCAATCTGCTAAACCATTCAATATAGATGTAACAACAACTTAAGCACATTCAATTAGATAAGTGTGATCAAGAGAATCACTTAAATTCCACTTGTATTGAACGAGACTTGTGATTTCAATCTCTTAAATCATTCACGATGGATGTAGTAAGAAGTTCAACTCATTGGATTAGATACAAGGGATCAAACAAATGCATTGGTCTCATTTCTATCCATATAAACTAGTGATTCTAATCATTTAAATCACTCATTATAAACATTATAACATGTGAATATTAGATTAACTATAGGGGATCATATGAATGAGTTGAATCTCATTCATTTTCATACAAACTTGTGACTTCAATCCACTAAATCATTGAATGTGAATATAACAAGTTAAACACGTTCAATTATATATGTGTGATCAAATGAATCAATTAAATCCCTCTAATATTGATACGAACTTGTAATTTCAATCTCATTGGATTAAATATAAGGGATCAAACAAATGCATTGGTCCCATTTCTACCCATGTAAACTAAAGATTTTGATCATTTAAATCATTCGTTATGGACATTATAACAAGTGAAACATATTAGATTAACTAAAAGGGATCATATGAATGAGATGAATCACATTCATTTTCATACAAACTTGTAATTTCAATCATTTAAATCATTCGTTATAGATGTAATAACAAGTGAGACACATTAGATTAAATATAAGTGAGCAATGAATCACTTGAATCTCATTCTTTTTTTTTTAATGTTGTGATTTCAATCTGCTAAACCATTCAATATAGATGTAACAACAAGTTAACCACATTCAATTAGATATGTGTGATCAAGAGAATCACTTAAATTCCACTTGTATTGATCGGGACTTGTGATTTCAATCTCTTAAATCATTCACGATGGATGTAGTAAGAAGTTCAACTCATTGGATTAGATATAAGGGATCAAAAAAATGCATTGGTCTCATTTCTATCCACATAAACTAGTGACTTTAATCATTTAAATCACTCATTATAAACATTATAACAAGTGAATATTAGATTAACTATAAAGGATCATATGAATGAGTTGAATCTTATTCATTTTTCATCCAAACTTATGATTTCAATCCACAAAATCATTCAATGTGAATGTAACAAGTTAACCACATTCAACAAAATATGTGTGATCAAATGAATCAATTAAATCTCCCTCGTATTGATACGAACTTGAGATTTCAATCTCTTAGATCGTTCATTAGAGATGTAACTACAAGCACAACTCATTGGATTAGATTCAAGGGATCAAACAAATGCATTGGTCTCGTTTGTATCTACAGAAACTAGTGATTTTAATCGTTTAAATAATTTATTATAGACATTATAACAAGTTAAACGTATTAGATTAACAATAAGGGATTATATGAATAAGTTGAATCTCATTCATTTTCATACAAACTTGTGATTTCAATCCACTAAATCATCGAATATGAATATAACAACAATTTAACCACATTGAATTAAATTTGTGTGATCAAATGAATCAATTAAATCCCTCTCGTATTGACATGAGCTTGTAATTTCAATCTCTTAGATCATTTGTTAGGGAAGTAGCTACAAGTTCAACTCATTGGATTAGATATAAGGGATCAAACAAATGCATTGGTCCCATTTTTACCCATATAAACGAGAGATTTTGATCATTTAAATCATTCGTTATAGACATTATAACAAGTGAAACATATTAAATTATCTAAAAGAGATCATATGAATGACATGAATCACATTCATTGTCATACAAATTTGTGATTTCAATCATTTAAATCATTCATTATAGATGTAATAACAAGTGAGACACATTAAATTAAATATAAGTGAACAATGAATCACTTGAATCTCATTCATTTTCTTTCAAACTTGTGATTTCAATCAACTAAAGCATTCTATATGGATGTAACCATAAGTTAAGCACATTCAATTAAATATGTGTGATCAAGAGAATCACTTAAATTCCACTCGTATTGATAAGAACTTGTGATTTCAATCCTTTAAATCATTCGCTATGGATGTAATAAAAAGTTAAACTCATTCAATTAGATACAAGGGATCAAACAAACACATTGGTTTCGTTTGTATCCATATAAACTAGTGATTTTAATCATTTAAATCATTCATTATAGACATTATAACAAGTGAATATTGGATTAACTATAGGGGATCATTTGAATGAGTTGAATCTCATTCATTTTCATACAAACTTGTGATTTCAATCCACTCAATCATTGAACGTGAACATAACAACAAGTTAACTACATTGAATTAAATTTGTGTGATCAAATGAATCAATTAAATCCCTTTCGTATTGATACGAACTTGTAATTTCAATCTCTTAGATCATTCGTTAGGAAAGTAGCTATAAGTTCAACTCATTGGATTAGATATAAGGAATCAAACAAATGCGTTGGTCCCATTTCTACCCATATAAACGAGAGATTTTGATCATTTAAATCATTTATTATAGACATTATAACAAATGAAACATATTAGATTATCTAAAAGGGTTCATGTGAATGAGTTGAATCACATTCATTTTCATGCAAACTTGTGATTTCAATCATTTAGATCGTTCATTATAGATGTAATAACAGGTGAGACACATTAGATTAAATATAAGTGAGCAATGAATCACTTGAATCACATTCATTTTGTTTTAAACTTGTGATATCAATCCACTAAATCATTCAATATAGATGTAACTACAAGTTAAGCACATTCAATTAGATATGTGTGATCACGAGAATCACATAAATCCCACACATACTGATAGGAACTTGTGATTTCAATCCCTTAAATCATTCACTATGGATGTAATAAAAAGTTCAACTCTTTGGATTAGATACAAGGGATCTAACAAATGCATTGGTCTCATTTATATCCATATAAACTACTGATTTTAATAATTTAGATCATTCATTATAGACATTATAACAAGTAAATATTAGATTAAGCATAGGGGATCATATGAATGAGTTGAATCTCATTCATTTTCATACAAACTTGTGATTTCAATACACTAAATCATTGAATGTAAATATAACAACAAGTTAACCACGTTCAATTAAATATGTGTGATCAAATGAATCAATTAAATCCATCTTGTATTGATACAAACTTGTAATTTCAATCTCTTAGATCATTCGTTAGGGATGTAACTACAAGTTCAACTCATTCGATTAGATATAACAGATCAAACAAATGCGTTGGTTCCATTTCCATCCATATAAACTAGAGATTTTGATCATTTAAATCAGTCGTTATAGACATTATAACAAGTGAAACATATTAGTTTAACTAAAAGGGATCATATGAATGAGATGAATCACATTCATTTTCATGTGAACTAGTAATTTCAATCATTTAAATCATTCATTATAGATGTAATAACTGGTGAGACACATTAGATTAAATATAAGTGAGCAATGAATCACTTGAATCTCTTTCATTTTCTTTTAAACTTGTGATGTCAGTCCACTAAATCATTCAATGTAGATGTAACAACAAGTTAAGCACATTCAATTAGGTATGTGTGATCAAGAGAATCACTTAAATCTCAATCGTATTGATATGAACTTGTGATTTCAATCCCTTAAATCATTCACTATGGATGTAATAAGAAGTTCAAATCATTGGATTAGATACAAGGGATCAAACAAATGCATTGGTCTCATTTGTATCCATATAAACTAGTGATTTTAATCATTTAAATCATTCATTATAGACATGATAAGAAGTGAATATTAGATTAACTATAGGGGATCATATGAATGTGTTGAATCTCATTCATTTTTCTATAAACTTGTGATTTCAATCCACTAAATCAATGAACGTGAATATAACAACAAGTTAACCACATTCAATTTAATAAGCGTGATCAAATGAATCAATTTAATCTCTCTCATATTGATATGAACTTATAATTTCAATCTCTTAGATCATTCGTTTGGTATGTAACTACAAGTTGAACTCATTGGATTAGACATAACGGAGCAAAAAATGCGTTGGTCCCATTTCTACCCATATAAACTAGATATTTTGATCATTTAAATGATTCGTTATAGGCATTACAACAAGTGAAACATATTAGATTATCTAAAAGGGATCATATCAATGAGATGAATCACATTCATTTTCATACAAACTTGTGATTTCAATCATTTCAATCATTCATTATAGATGTAACAACAAGTGAGACACAATAGATTAAATATAAGTGAGCAATGAATCATTTGAATCTCATTCATTTTCTTTTAAACTTGTGATTTCAATCCACTAAATTGTTCTATATGGATGTAGCAACAAGTTAAGCATATTCAATTAAATATGTGTGATCAAGAGAATCACTTAAATCCCACTCGTACTGATAGGAACTTGAGATTTCAATCTCTTAAATCATTCACTATGGATGTAATAAGAAGTTAAACTCATTGGATTATATACAAGGGATCAAACAAACGCATTGGTCTCATTTGTATCAATATAAACTTGTGATTTTAATCACTTAAATCATTCATTATAGACATTATAACAAGTGAACATTATACTAACTATAAGGGATCAAATGAATGAGTTGAATCTCATTCATTTTCACACAAACTTGTGATTTAAATCCACAAAAACATTCAATGTGAATGTAACAACAAGTTAACAACAATCAATAAAATATTTGTGATCAAATGAAACAATTAAATCTCTCTCGTATTGATACGAACTTGTGATTACAATCTCTTAGATCGTTCGTTAGAGATGTAACTACAAGTTCAACTCATTGGATTAGTTATAAGGGATCAAACGAATGCATTGGTCTCATTTTTGTCTACATAAACTAGTGATTTTAATTGTTTGAATCATTCATTATAGACATTATAACAAGTTTAACATATTAGATTAACAATAAGGGGTTATATAAATAAGTTGAATCTCATTCATATTCATACAAACTTGTGATTTCAATCAACTAAATCATTGAATCTGAAAATAACAACAAGTTAACCACGTTTAATTAAATATGTGTGATAAAATGAATCAATTAAATCTCTCTCGTATTGATATGAACTTGTAATTTCAATCTCTTAAATCATTCGTTAGAGATGTAACTACAAGTTCAAATCATAGAATTAGATATAACGGATCAAATAGTGCGTTGGTTCCATTTCTACCCATATAAACTATAGATTTTGATCATTTAAATCATTCAATATAAACATTATAACAAGTAAAACATATTAGATTTTCTAAAAGGGATCCTATGAATGAGATGAATCACCTTCATTTTCAAACAAACATGTGATTTCAATCATTTAAATCATTCATTATAGATGTAACAACAAGTGAGAGACATTAGATTAAATATAAGTGAGCAATGAATAATTTGAATCTCATTCATTTTCTTTTAAACTTGTGATTTCAATCCACTAAATCATTCTTTATGTATGTAACAACAAGTTAAGCACATTCAATTAAATATGTGTGATCAAGAGAATCACTTAAATTCCACTCGTATTGATAGAAACTTGTGATTTCAATCCTTTAAATCATTCACTATGGACGTAACAAGAAGTTAAACTCATTGGATTATATACAAGGGATCAAACAAATGCATTGGTATCATTTGTATCCATCTAAACTAGTGATTTTAACCATTTAAATCATTCATTATGGACATTATAACAAGTGGAACATATTAGATTAACTATAAGGGATCATATGAATGAGACGAATCACATTCATTTTCATACAAACTTGTGATTTCAATCATTTAAATCATTCATTATAGATGTAATAACAAGTGAGACACATTAGATTAAATATAAGTGAGCAATGAATCACTTGAATCTCATTCATTTTCTTTTAAACTTGTGACATCAATCCACTAAATCATTCAATATAGATGTAACAACAAGTTAAGCACATTCAATTAGATATGTGTGATCAAGAGAATCACTTAAATCCCACTTGTATTGATAGGAACTTTTGATTTCATTCGCTTAAATCATTCACAATGGATGTAATTAGAAGTTCAACTCATTAATTAGATACAAGGGATCAAACAAATGTGTTGGTCTCATTTGTATCCATTTAAACTAGTGATTTTAATCATATAAATCATTCATTATAGACATTATAACAAGTGAATATAAGATTAACTATAGAGGATCATATGAATGAGTTGAATCTCATTCATTTTCATACAAACTTGTGATTTCAATCCACTAAATCATTGAACATGAATATAACAAGTTAACCACGTTCAATTAAGTATGTGTGATCAAATGAATCAACTAAATCCCTCTCGTATTGATACGAACTTGTAATTTTAATCTCTTAGATCTTTCATTAGGGATGTAACTACAAGTTCAACTCATTAGATTAGATATAAGAGATCAAACAAATGTGTTGGTCCCATTTCTACCTATATAAACTAGAGATTTTGATCATTTAAATCATTCGTTATAGACCTTATAACAAGTGAAACATATTAGATTATCTAAAAGAGATCATATGAATCAAATGAATCACATTCATTTTCGTACAAGCTTGTGATTTCAATCATTTAAATCATTCATTATAGATGTAATAATAAGTGATACACATTAGATTAAATATAAGTGAGCAATGAATCACTTGAATCTCATTCATTTTCTTTTAAACTTGTGATTTCAATCCACTAAATCATTCTATATGGATGTAAGAACAAGTTAAGCACATTCAATTAAATAAGTGTGATGAAGAGAATCACTTAAATCCCACTCGTATTGATAGAAACTTGTGATTTCAATCTCTTAAATCATTCACTATAGTTGTAATAAGAAGTTAAACTCATTGGATTAGATACAAGGGATCAAACAAATGCATTGGTCTCATTTGTATCCATATAAACTACCGATTTTAATGGTTTAAATCATTCATTGTAGACATTATAACAAGTGAATATTAGATTAACTATAGTGGATCATATGAATGAGTTGAATCTCATTCATTTTCATACAAACTTGTGATTTCAATCCACTAAATCAATGAACGTGAATATAACTACAAGTTAACCACATTCAATTAAATATGTGTGATGAAATGAATCAATTAAATCCCTCTTGTAGTGATATGTACATGTAATTTTAACCTCTTAGATCATTTGTTAGGGATGTAACTACAAGTTCAACTCATTGGATTAGATATAAGGGATCAAACAAATGCGTTGGTCCCATTTCTACCTATATAAACTAGAGATTTTGATCATTTAAATCATTCGTTATAGACATTATAACAAGTGAAACATATTAGATTATCTAAAAGGGATCATATGAATGAGATGAATCACATTTATTTTCATACAAACATGTGATTTCAATCAGTTAAATCATTCATTATAGATGTAATAACAAGTGACAGACATTAGATTAAATATAAGTGAGCAATGAATAATTTGAATTTCATTCACTTTCTTTTAAACTTGTGATTTCAATCTACTAAATCATTCTATATGGATGTAACAACAAGTTAAGCACATTCAATTAAATATGTGTGATCAAGAGAATCACTTAAATCCCACTAGTCTTGATAGAAACTTGTGATTTCAATCCTTTAAATCATTCACTATGTACGAAACAAGAAGTTAAACACATTGGATTATATACAAGGGATCAAACAAATGCATTGGTATCATTTGTATCCATCTAAACTAGTGATTTTAACCATTTAAATCATTCATTACGGACATTATAAAAAGTGGAACATATTAGATTAACTATAAGGGATCATATGAATGAGACGAATCACATTCATTTTCATACAAACTTGTGATTTTAATCATTTAAATCATTCATTATAGATGTAATAACAAGTGAGACACATTAGATTAAATATAAGTGAGCAATGAATCACTTGAATCTCATTCATTTTCTTTTAAACTTGTGATATCAATCCACTAAATCATTCAATATAGATGTAACAACAAGTTAGGCACATTCAATTAGATATGTGTGATCAAGAGAATCACTTAAATCCCACTTGTATTGATAGGAACTTGTGATTTCAATCCCTTAAATCATTCACTATGGATGTAATTAGAAGTTCAACTCATTGGATTAGATACAAGGGATCAAACAAATGCATTGGTCTCATTTGTATCCACATAAACTAGTAATTTTAATCATTTAAATCATTCATTATAGACATTATAACAAGTGAATATTAGATTAACTATAGGGGATCATATGTTTGAGTTGAATCTCATTCATTTTCATACAAACTTGTGATTTCAATCTACTAAATAATTGAACGAGAATATAACGACAAGTTAACCACATTCAATTAAATATGTGTGATCAAATGAATCAATTAAATCCCTCTCATATTGATACAAACTTGTAATTTTAATCTCTTAGATCATTTGTTAGAGATGTAACGGCAAGTTCAACTCATTGAATTAGACATAAGGGATCAAACAAATGTGTTGGTCCCATTTCTACCTATATAAACTAGATATTTTGGTCATTTAAATCATTCGTTATTGACATTATAACAAGTGAAACATATTTGTAGTTACATATCTAACGAAGGATCTAAGAAATTGAAATCACAAGTTCGTATCAATATAAGAGAGATTTAACTGATTCATTTGATCACACATATTTAATTGAATGTGGTTAACTTGTTGTTACATTCACATTGAATGTTTTGGTGGATTGAAATCACACATTTGTATGAAAATGAATGAGATTCAACTCATTCATATGATCCTTTATTGTTAATCTAATATGTTTAACTTGTTATAATGTCTATAATGAATCATTAAAATGATTAAAATCACTAGTTTATATAGATACGACTGGGACCAATGCATTTGTTTGATCCCTTGTAACTAATCCAATGAGTTGACATTGTAGTTACATACCTAACGAACGATCTAAGAAATTGAAATCACAAGTTCGTATCAATACGAGAGAGATTTAATTGATTCATTTGATCACACGTATTTAATTGAATGTGGTTAACTTGTTGTTACATTCACATTGAAAGATTTAGTAGATTGAAATCACTAGTTAATCCTTTATTGTTAATCTAATATTCACTTGTTATAATGTCTATAATGAATGACTTGCGGGATTAAAATCACTAGTTTATATGGATACAAATGGGACAAATGTAATTTTTTGATCCCTTGTATCTAATCCAAAGAGTTTAACTTCTTATTACATCCATAGTGAATGATTTAAGGGATTCAAATCACAAGTTCCTATTAATACGAGTGAGATTTAAGTGAATCTTTTTATCACACATATTTAGTTAAATATGCTTAACTTGTTATTACATCCACATAGAATGATTTAATGGATTAAGATCACAATGTTATAAATGAAAAAGAATGAGATTCAAGTGTTTCATTTGCTCACTCATAACTAATTTAATGTGTCTCTTTTGTTATTACATCTATAATGCATGATTTAAATGATTAAAATAACTAGTTTATATGTATGCAAATAGGATCCATGCATTAGTTTGATCTCTTGTAGCTAATCCAATCAGTTGAACTAGTTGTTATATCTATAATAATGATCTAAGGGATTGAAATCACAAGTTTCTATCATAAAAGTGAGATTTAATTGATTCATTTGATCACACATATTAAATTGAATGTTCTTAACAAGTTGTTACATTCTTATTTAATGATTTTGTGGATTGAAATCATAAGTTTAATTGAAAATGAATGAGATTCAAGTGATTCAATTGCTCACTTACAGTAAATCTATTGTGTTTCACATGTTATTACATCTAGAATGAATTATTTAAATGGTTGAACTCACAGGTTCATATGGATACAAATGGGATCTATACATCAGTTTGATATTTTACAGTTAATCCAATGAGATAAACTTGTAGTTACATCTATAATGAACAATATAAGAGATTGAAATCACAAGTTCGCATCAACACGAGAGAGATTTAATTGATTCATTTGATCACACATACTTAATTGAATGTGGTTAACTTGTTGTTACATCTACATTGAATGATTTAGTGGATTTAAATCAAGTTTGTATCAAAATGAGTGAGATTCAACTCATTCATATTATCCCTTATAGTTAATCTAATATGTTTCACTTATTATAATGTCTATAATGAATGATTTAAATGATTAAAATCACTAGTTTATATGGATACAAATGGGATCAATGCATTTGTTTGATCCCTTGTATTTAATCCAATGAGTTGAACTTGTGTTACATCCCTAACGAAAAATCAAAGAGATTGAAATCACAAGTTTGAATCAATACAAGAGAGATTTAATTGATTTATTTGATCACACATATTTAATTGAATGTGGTTAACTTTTTGTTACATTCACATTGAATGATTTAATGGATGGAAATCACATGTTTGTATGAAAATGAATGAGATTCAACTCATTCATATGATCTTTTTTGGTTAATTTAATATGTTTCACTTGTTGTAATGTCTATAATGAATTATTTAAATGATTAAAATATCTAGTTTATATGTATACAAATGGGACCAACGCATTTGTTTGATCCCTTGTATGTAATCCAATGAGTTTAACTTCTTGTTACATCTATAGTGAACGATTTAAGAGATTAAAATCACAAGTTCCAATCAATACGTGTGGATTTAAGTGAATCTCTTAATCACACATATTTAAACTAATTGTACTTAACTTGTTGTTACATCTATATTGAATGATTTAATGGATTGAAATCACAAGTTTAAAAGAAAATGAATGAGATTCAAGTGATTCATTGCTCACTTATATTTAATCTAATGTGTCTCACTTGTTATTACAGCTATAATGAATGATTAAAATGGTTAAAATCACAAGTTTGTATGAAAATCAATGTGATTCATCTCATTCATATGATCCCTTTTAGTTAATCTAATATGGTTCACTTGTTATAATATCTATAATAAATGATTTAAATTATCAAAATCTTTAGTTTGTATGGACACAAATGTAACCAATGCATTTTTTTGATCTCTTATTTCTAATCCAATGAGTTGAACTTGTAGTTACATATCTAACGAATGATCCAAGAGATTGAAATCACAACTTCGCATCAATACGAAAGAGATTTCATTGATTCATTTGATCACACATATTTAATTGAATGTGGTTAACTTGTTGTTATATTCACATTGAATGATTTAGTGGATTGAAATCACAAGTTTGTATGAAAATGAATGAGAACTCATTCATATGATCCCTTTTGGTTAATCTAATTTGTTTCACTTGTTATAATGTCTATAATGAATTATTTAAATGATTAAAATCACTAGTTTATAGGTTTAGAAATGGGACCAATGCATTTGTATGATCCCTTTTATCTTGTTACATCTATAGTGAACGATTTAAGGAATTGGAATCACAAGTTCCTATCAATACGAGTGGGATTTAAGTGATTCTCTTGACCACACATATTTAATTGAATGAACTTGTTGTTACATCTCTAACGAAGGATCTAAGATATTGAAATCACAAGTTCATATCAATACGAGAGAGATTTAATTGATTCATTCGATCACACATATTTAATTGAATGTGGTTAACTTGTTGTTACAATTCAATGTTAGTGGATTGAAATCACATGTTTGTATGAAAATGAATGAGCTTCAACTCTTTCATATGATCCCTTGTAGTTAATCTAATATTCACTTGTTATAATGTCTATAATGAATTATTTAAATGATTAAAATCACTATTTTACATCAAAACAAATGGGACCAAAGCATTTGTTTGATCCCTTGTATCTAATCTAATGAGTTTAACTTCTTGCTACATCTATAGTGAACGATTTAAGAGATTGAAATCACAAGTTCCTATCAATACGAGTGGGATTTAAGCAATTATCTTGACCACACATATTTATTTGAATGAACTTGTAGTTACATCTTCAACGAAAGATCTAAGAGATTGAAATCACAAGTTCGTATTAATACGAGGGGGATTTAATTGATTCATTTGATCACACATATTAAATTGAATGTAGTTAACTTGTTGTTACATTCACATTGAATGATTTAGTGGATTGAAATCACACGTGTGTATGAAAATGAACGAGATTCAACTCATTCATATGATCCCTTATGGTTAATCTAATATTCACTTGTTATAATGTCCATAATGAATGATTTAAATGATTAAAATCACTATTTTACGTGGATACAAATGGGACCAAAGAATTTATTTGATCTCTTGTATCTAATCAAATGAGTTTAACTTCTTGCTACATCTATTGAGAACGATTTAAGGGATTGAAATCACAAGATCCTATCAATACGAGTGGGATTTAAGTTGTTATCTTGACCACACATATTTAATTGAATGAACTTGTAGTTGCATCTTTAACAAAGGATATAGGAGATTGAAATTGCAAGTTCGTATCAATACGATATATATTTAATTGATTCATTTGATCACACATACCTAACTGAATGTGGTGAACTTGTTGTTACATCTACATTGAATGATTTAGTGGATTGAAATCACGTTTGTATCAAAATGAGTGAGATTCAACTCATTTATATGATCCCTTATAGTTAATCTAATATGCTTCACTTGTTATAATGTTTATAATGAATGATTTAAATGATTAAAATCACCATTTTACATGGATAAAAATGGGACCAAAGCATTTGTTTGATCTCTTGTATCTAATCCAATGAGTTTAACTTTTTATTACATCCATAGTGAATGATTTAAGGGATTGAAATCACAAGTTCCTATCAATATGAGTGGGATTTAAGTGATTCTTTTCATCACACATATTTAATTAAATGTGCTTAACTTGTTGTTGTATCCACATAGAATGATTTAGTGGATTGAAATCACAACTTTAAATGAAAATGAATGAGATTCGAGTTATTCATTTGCTCACTCATAACTAATCTAATCTCTCTCTTGTTATTAGATGTATAATGAATGATTTAAATGATTAAAATCACTAGTTTGTATGTATACAGATAGGATCTATGCATTAATTTGATCCGTTGTAGCAAATCCAATAAGAGGAACTTGTTGTTACATCCATAATAATGATCTAAGGGATTGAAATCACAAGTTTGTATCATAAAAGTAAGATTTAATTGATTCATTTCATCACACATAATAAATTGAATGTGCTTAACATGTTGTTACATTCATATTTAATGATTTAGTGGATTGAAGTCACAAGTTTAAATGAAAATGAATGAGATTCAAGTGATTCAATTGCTCACCTAAAGTAAATCTAATGTGTTTCACATGTTATTACATCTATAATGAATGATTTAAATGGTTGAAATCACAAGTTCATATGAATACAAATGGGATCTATGCATAAGTTTGATATGTTACAGTTAATCCAATGAGTTGAAGTTGAAGTTACATATATAATGAACGATATAAGAGATTGAAATCACAAGTTCGTATCAATACGAGAGAGATTTAATTGATTCATTTGATCACATATACTTAATTGTTACATCTACAATGAATAATTTAGTGCATTGAAATCAAGTTTGTATAAAAAAGAGTGAGATTCAACTCATTCATACGATCCCTTAAAGTTAATCTAATATGCTTCACTTGTTATAAAGTCTATAATGAATGATTTAAATTATTAAAATCACTAGTTTATATGGATACAAATGGGACCAATGCATTTGTTTGATCCCTATTATCTAATCCAATGAGTTGTACTTGTAGTTACATTTCTAATGCAGTATCCAAGAGATTGAAATCACATGTTCATATCAATACGAGAGAGTTTTAACTGATTTATTTGATCACACATATTTAATTGAATGTAGTTAACTTGTTGTTACATTCACATTGAATGTTTTAGAGGATTGAAATCACACGTTTGTATGAAAATGAATGAGATTAAACTCATTTATATGATCCCTTTTGGTTGATCTAATATGTTTCACTTGTTATAATGTCTATAATGAATTATCTAAATGATTAAAATCACTGGTTTCTATGTATATAAATGGGACCAATGCATTTGTTTGATCCACTGTATTTAATCAAATGAGTTTAACTTCTTGTTACTTTTATATTGAACGATTTGAGGGATTGAAATCACAAATACGAATGTAACAACATGTTAAGCACATTATAGACATTATAACATTTTAAACATACTAGATTAACAATAAGGGATCGTTTGAATGAGTTACATCTCATTCATTTTCGTACAAACTTCTGATTTAAATACACTAAATCATTTAATGTGAATATAACAACAAGTTAACCACATTCAATTAAATATGTGTGATCAATTGAATCAATTAAATCTCTCCCATATTCATGCCAACTTATGCTTCAATTCCTTAGATCATTATTATAGATGTAACAACAAGTCCAACTGATTGGATTAACTACAAGGGATCAAACTAATGCCTAGGTTCTATTTGTATACATATAAACTTGTGATTTTAATCATTTAAATAATACATTATAGATGTAATAACAAAAGAGACACATTAGATTAGTTATGAGTGAGCAAATGAATCACGTGAATCTTATTCATTTTCATTTAAAGTTGTGATTTCAATCCACTAAATCATTCTCTATAGATGTAGCAACAAGTTAAACACATTTAATTAAATATGTGTGATAAAAAGAATCACTTAAATCCCACTCGTATTGATAGGAACTTTTTATCTCAATCCCTTAAATCATTCACTATTGAATAGATTGAAATCTTGTTACATCTATAGTGAACGATTGAACGGATTGAAATCACAAGTTCCTATCAATACAAGTGGGATTTTAGTGATTCTCTTGATCGCACAAATTTAATTGAATGTGCTTAACTTGTTATTTCATCCATATTGAATGATTTAGTGGATCGAAATCACAATGTGGCTCACTTATATTTAATCTAATGTGTCTCACTTGTTATTACATCTATAATGAATTATTTAAATAATTGAAATCACAAGTTCTTATGAAAATGAATGTCATTTATCTCATTTATATGATCCCTTTTAGTTAATCTAATATGTTTCACTTGTTATAATGTCTATAATAAATGATTTAAATTATCAAAATCTCTAGTTTATATGGATTCAAATGGGACCAATGCATTTGTTTGATCTCATATATCTAATCCAATGAGTTGAACTTGTAGTTACATCTTTAACGAATGATCTAAGGGATTGAAATCACAAGTTCGTATAAATACGAGAGAGATTTAATTGATTGATTTAATCACACATATTTTTATTGAATCTGGTTAGCTTGTTATTACATTCACATTGAATGATTTAGTGGATTGAAATCACAAGTTTGTATGAAAATGAATGAAACTTTACTCATTCACTTGTTATAATATCTATAATGAATGATTTAAATGATTAAAATCTCTAATTTATATGGATACAAATAGGACCAATGCATTTGTTTGATCCCTTTTATCTAATCCAATGAGTTTAACTTCTTATTGTATCCATACTGAATGATTTAATAGATTGAAATCACAAGTTCCTATCAATACGAGTGAGATTTAAGTGATTCTTTTTATCACACATATTTAATTAAGTGTGCTTAACTTGTTGCTACATCCATAAAGAATGATTTAGTGGATTGAAATCACAACTTTAAATGAAAAAGAATGAGATTCAAGTTGTTCGTTTGCTCACAAATAACTAATCAAATGTGTCTCTCTTGTTATTACATGTATAATGAATGATTTAAATAAATGAAATCACAAGTTTGTATGAAAATGAATGAGATTCTACTCATTCATATGATCCCTTATTGTTAATCTAATATATTTATCTTGTTATGATGTCTATAATGAATGATTAAGATTACTAGTTTACATGGATACAAAAGGGACCAATGCATTTGTTTGATCCCTTGTAACAAAACCAATGAGTTGAAATTGTGGTTATATCTCTAACGAACAATCTAAGAGATCGAAATCACAAGTTTGTACCAATACGAGAGAGATTTAATTGATTCATTAATTAAGTATGTGTGATCAAATGAATCAATTAAATCTCTCTCGTATTGATACAAACTTGTGATTTCAATCTCTTATATCGTTCGTCATATATGTAACTACAAGTTCAACTTATGCATAGATGCCCTTGTGATTTCAACCATTTAAATCATTCATTATAGATGTAATAACATGTGATACACATTAGATTTACTTTAAGTGGGAAATTGAATCATTTGAATCTCATTCATTTTCAATTAAACTTGTGACTTCAATCCACTAAATAATTCACTAAATTTCTCTCGTATTAATGCGAACTTGTGATTTCAATCTCTTAGATCATTCGTTAGAGATGTAACTACAAGTTCGACTCATTGGATTTGATATAAGGGATCAAACAAAAGCATTGGTCCCATTTGTATCCATATAAACTAGTGATTTTAATCTTTTAAATAATTCATTAAAGACTTTATAACAAGTGAAACATATTAAATTAACTATAAGGGATCGTATGAATGAGTTGAATCTCACTTATTTTGATACAAACTTGATTTCAATCCACTAAATCATTCAATGTAGATGAAACAACAAGTTAACTACATTCAATCATGCAAGAAAGATCAAATGAATCAATTAGATCTCTCTTGTATTGATACGAACTGGTGAATTCTATCTCTTATGCCGTTCATTATAGATGTAACTACAAGTTCAACTCATTGGATTAACTGTAAGATGTCAAACTAATGCCTACATATCATCTGTATCCATATGAACTTGTGATTTCAACCATTGAAATCATTCATTTTAGATGTAATAACATGTGAAACACATTAGATTTACTGTAAGTGAGCAATTGAATCACTTAAATCTCATTCATTTTCAATTAAACTTGTGATTTCAATCAACTAAATCATTAAATATGAATGTAACAACATGTTAAGCACATTCAATTTAATATGTGTGAGGAAATGAATCAATTAAATCTCACTTTTATGATACAAACTTGTGATTTCAAACCCTTAAATCATTATTATGGATGTAACATCAAGTGCAAGTGATTGGATTAGCTACAAGGGATCAAACTAATGCATAGATCCTATTTGTATACATATAAACTTGTGATTTAAAGCATTTAAATCATTCATTATACACGTAATAACAAGAGAGACACATTAGATTAGTTATGAGTGAGCAAATGAATCACTCGAATCTCATTCATTTTCATTTAAAGTTGTGATTTCAATCCACTAAATCATTCTATATGGATGTAACAACTATAAGGGATCATATGAACGAGTTGAATCTCATTCATTTTCATACACACGTGTGATTTCAATCCACTAAATCATTGAATGTGAATGTAACAACAAGTTAACTATATTCAATTAAATATGTGTGATCAAATGAATCAATTAAATCTCTGTCGTATTAATACGAACTTGTGATTTCAATCTCTTAGATCTTTCGTTAAAGATGTAACTACAAGTTCACTATAGATGTAGCAAGAGGTTAAACTCATTAGATTAGAGACAAGGGATCAAACAAATGCTTTCGTCCCATTTGTTTTCATGTAAAATAGTGATTTTAATCATTTAAATCATTCATTATAGACATTATAACAAGTTAATATTATATTAACTACAAGGGATCATATGAATGAGTTGAATCTCATTCATTTTCATACAAACATGTGATTTCAATCCACTAACATAGAATTGTAACAACAAGTTAACCACATTCAATTAAATATGTGTGATCGAATGAATCAATTAAATCTCTCTTGTATTGATACGAACTTGTAATTTCAATATCTTAGATCCTTCGTTAGAGATGTAACTACAAGTTCATTCAACTAAATATGTGTGATCAAGAGAATCACTTAAATCCCACTCGTATTGATAGGAACTTGTGATTCCAATTCCTTAAATCATTCACTATTAATGTACAAGAAGTTAAACTCACTGGATTAGATACAAGGGATCAAACAAATGCATTGGTCCCATTTCTAAACCTATAAACTAGTGATTTTAATCATTTAAATAATTCATTATAGACATTATAACAAGTGAAACATATTAGATTAACCAAAAGGGATCATATGAATGAGTTGAATCTCATTCATTTTCATACAAACTTATGATTTCAATCGACTAAATCATTCAATGTGAATATAACAACAAGTTAACCACATTCAATTAAATATGTGTGATCAAATGAATCAATGAAATCTCTCTCGTATTGATGCGAATTTGTGATTTCAATCTCTTGGATCATTCGTTAGAGATGTAACCACAAGTTCAACTCATTGGATTAGAAATAAGGGATCAAAAAAATGCATTGGTTACATTTGTGTCCATAGAAACTAAAGATTTTGATAATTTAAATCTTTCAATATATACATTATAACAAGTGAAACATATTAGATTAACTAAAAGGGATCATTTGAATGAGATGAATCACATTGATTTTCATACAAACTTGTGATTTTAATCATTTTAATCATTCATAATAGATGTAATAACAAGTGAGACACATTATATTAAATATAAGTGAGCAATGAATCACTTGAATCTCATTCATTTTCTCCATTAAATCATTCAATATAGATGTAACAACAAGTTAAGCACAATCAATTAAATATGTGTGATTAAAAGAATCACTTAAATCCCACACGTATTGATTGGAACTTGTGATTTTAATCTCTTAAATCGTTCACTATAGATGTAACAAGAAGTTAAACTCATTGGATTACATATAAGGGATCAAACAAATGCGTTGGTTCCATTTGTATACATATAAACTAGATATTTTAATCATTTAAATAATTCATTGCAGACATTATAACAAGTGAAACATATTAAATTAACCAAAAGGGATCTTATGAATGAGTTGAATCTCATTCATTTTCATACGAACATGTGATTTCCATCCATTAAATCATTCAATGTGAATGTAACAAAAAGTTAACCACATTCAATTAAATATGTGTGATCAAATAAATCAATTAAATCTCTCTTGTATTGATTCAAACTTGTGATTTCAATCTCTTTGATTTTTCGTTAGTGATGTAACTACAAGTTCAACTCATTGAATTAAATACAAGGGATGAAACAAATGCATTGGTCCCATTTGTATCCATATAAACTAGTGATTTTAATCATTTAAATCATTCATTATAGACATTATAATAAGTGAAACATATTAGATTAACTATAAGGGATTATATGAATGAGTTGAATCTCACTCATTTTGATACAAACTTGATTTCAATCCACTAAACCATTCAATGTAGATGTAACAACAAGTTAACCACATTCAATTAAGTATGTGTGATCAAATGAATCAATTAAATCTCTCTCGTATTGATACGAACTTGTGATTTCAATCTCTTATATCGTTCATTATAGATGTAACTACAAGTTTATCTCATTGGATTAACTGTAAAATATCAAACTAATATATAAATCTCATTTGTATCCATATGAACCTGTGAGTTCAACCATTTAAATCATTCATTCTAGATGTAATAACACATGAAATATGAATGTAATCACACTTATTTTATTGAATGTGGTCAACTTGTTGTCACATTCACATTAAATGATTTTGTGGATTTAAATCACAATTCTGTATGAAAATGAATGAGATTCAACTTATTCATATGATCCCTTTTAGTTAATCTAATATGTTTTACTTGTTATAATGTCCATAACAAAAGATTTAAATGACCAAAATCTAAAGTTTACATTTGTTGAAATGGGACCAATGCATTTATTTGATCCCTTATATCTAATGCAATGAGTTGAACTTGTAGTTACATCATTAACGAATGACCTAAGAGATTGAAATTACAAGTTCATATCAATACGAGAGGGATTTAATTGATTCATTTGATCACACATATTTAATTGAACGTGGTTAACTTGTTGTTATATTCACATTCAATGATTTAGTTGATTGAAATCACAAGTTTGTATGAAAATGAATGAGATTCAACTGATTCATTTGATCTCTTATTGTTAATCGAATATGTTTAACTTGTTATAATGTCTATAATGAATTATTTAAACGATTAAAATGACTAGTTTATGTGGATACAAATGAGGCCAATGCATTCGTTTGATCCCTAAAAACAAATTCAATGAGTTGAACTTGTAGTTACATCTCTAATGAATGATCTAAGAGATTGAAATCCCATGTTCATATCAATACGAGTGAGATTTAATTGATTCATTTGATCACACATATTTAATTGAACGCGGTTAACTGGTTGTTATATTCACATTTATTGATTTATGGGATTGAAATCACAAGTTTGTGTGAAAATGAATGAGATTCAACTTATTCGTATGAGCCCTGATTGTTAATCTAATATGTTTAACTTGTTATAATGTCTATAATGAATGATTTAAACGATTAAAATCACTAGTTTATGTAGAAACAAATGAGACCAATGCATTCATTTGATCCCTTGAAACTAATCTAATGAGTTGAACTTGTGGTTACATCTCTAACGAACGATCTATGAGATTGAAATCTCGAGTTTGTATCAATACGAGAGAGATTTAATTGATTCATTTGTTCACACATATTTTATTGAAAGAGGTTAACTTGTTGTTATGTTCACTTTAAATGATTTTGTGGACTTAAATCACAAGTTTGTAAGAAAATGAATGAGATTCAACTCATTCATATGATCCCTCATAATTAGTATAATATGTTTCACTTGTTATAATGTCCATAACGAATTATTTAAGTGATGAAAATCTCTAGTTTATATGGATACAAATAAGACCAATGCATTTGTTTGAACCCTTGTATCTAATCCAATGAGTTTAACTTCTTATTACATATATAGCGAATGATTTAAGGGATTGAAATCACAAGTTTCTATCAATACGAGTGGGATTTAGGTGATTCTCTTGATCACCCATATTGAATTGAACATGGTTAACTTGTTGTTATATTCACATTCAATGATTTAGGGGATTGAAATCACAAGTTTGTATGAAAATGAATGAGATTCAACCGATTCATATGATCACTTATTGTTGATCAAATATGTTTAACTTGTTATAATGTCTATAATGAATGATTTAAACGATTAAAATCACTAGTTTATGTAGAAACAAATGAGACAAATGCATTCGTTTGATCCCTTGAAACTAATCCAATGAGTTGAAATTGTGGTTACATCTCTAACGAACGATCTATGAGATTGAAATCCCAAGTTTGTATCAATAAGAGAGAGATTTAATTGATTCATTTGGTCACACCTATTTTATTGAATGTGGTTAACTTGTTGTTACATTCACATTAAATGATTTTGTGGATTTAAATCACAAGTTTGTAAGAAAATGAATGAGATTCAACTCATTCATATGATCCCTCTTAGTTAATTTAATATGTTTAGCTTGTTATAATGTCCATAACAAATGATTTAAACTATCAAAATCTCTAGTTTATATGGATACAAATGAGACCAAGGCATTTGTTTGATCCCATGTATCTAATGAAATGAGTTTAACTTCTTATTACATCTATAGTGAATGATTTAAGGGATTGAAATCACAAGTTCCTATCAATACGAGTGGGATTTATGTGATTCTCTTGATCACTCAAATTGAATTGAACATGGTTAACCTGTTGTTATATTCACATTCAATGATTTAGGGGATTGAAATCACAAGTTTGAATGAAAATGAATGAGATTCAACTTATTCATATGAGCCCTTATTGTTAATCTAATATGTCTAACTTGTTATAATGTCTATAATGAATGATTTAAACGATTAAAATCACTAGTTTATGTAGAAACAAATGAGACCAATGCATTCATTTGATCCCTTGAAACTAATCCAATGAGTTGAACTTGTGGTTACATCTCTAACGAACGATCTAAGAGATTGAAATCCCAAGTTCGTATCAATACGAGAGAGATTTAATTGATTCATTTGATCACACATATTTTAATGAATGTGGTTAACTTGTTGTTACATTCACATTGAATGATTTTAACTTGTTGTTACATCTATATTGAATGATTTAGTGGATTGAAATCACAACTTTAAAAGAAAATGAATGACATTCAAGTGATTCATTGCTCACTTATATTTAATCTAATGTGTCTCAATTGTTATTACATCTATAATGAATGATTTAAATGATTGAAATCACAAGCTTGTATTAAAATGAATGTGATTCATCTCATTCATATGATCCCATTTAGTTAATCTAATATGTTTCACTTGTTATAATGTTCATAACGAATGATTTAAATGATCAAAATCTTTAGTTTACATTGGTAGAAATGGGACCAATGCATTTGTTTGATCCCTTATATCTAATCCAATGAGTCGAACATGTAGTTACATCCCTAACAAATGATGTAAGAGATTGAAATTACAAGTTCGTATCAATACGAGAGGGATTTAATTGATTCATTTGATCAGACATATTTAATTGAACGTGGTTAACTTATTGTTATATTCACATTCAATGATTTAGTGAATTGAAATCACAAGCTTGTATGAAAATGAATGAGATTCAACTTATTCATATGATCCTTTATTGTTAATCTAATAAGTTTAACTTGTTATAATGCCTATAATGAATGATTTAAATGATTAAAATCACTAGTTTATGTAGATACAAATGAGACCAACGCATTCGTTTGATCCCTTGAAAGTAATCCAATGAGTTGAACTTGTAGTGGCATCTCTAACGAACGATCTAAGAGATTGAAATCCCAAGTTCGTATCAACACGAGAGGGATTTAATTGATTCATTTGATCACACATATTTAATTGAACGTGGTTAACTTCTTGTTATATTCACATTCAATGATTTAGGGGATTGAAATCACAAGTTTGTATGATAATGAATGAGATTCAACTTATTCATATGATACCTTATTGTTAATGTAATATGTTTAACTTGTTATAATGTCTATAATGAATGATTGAAATGATTAAAATCACTAGTTTATGTAGAAACAAACGAGACCAATGCATTCTTTTGATCCCTTGAAACTAATCCAATAAGTTGAACTTGTGGTTACATCTCTCACGAACGATCTATGAGATTGAAATCCCAAGTTCGTATCAATACGAGAGAGATTTAATTGATTCATTTGATCACACATATTTTATTGAATGTGGTTAACTTGTTGTTACATTCACATTGAATGATTTGGTGGATTTAAATCACAAGTTTGTAAGAAAATGAATGAGATTCAACTCATTCATACGATCCCTCTAAGTTAATCTAATATGTTTCACTTGTTATAATGTCTATAACAAATGATTTAAATTATGAAAATTTCTAGTTTATATGGATACAAATGAGACCAATGCATTTGTTAACCTTGTATCTAATCCAATGAGTTTAACTTCTTATTTCATATATAGTGAATGATTTAAGGGATTGAAATCACAATTCCTATCAATACGAGTGGGATTTAAGTGATTCTCTTGATCACACATATCTAATTGAATGTTCTTAACTTGTTGTGACATCTATATTGAATGATTTAGTGGATTGAAATCACAACTTTAAAAGAAAATGAATGAGATTCAAGTGATTCATTGCTCACTTATATTTAATCTAATGTGTCTCACTTGTTATTACATCTATAATGAATGATTTAAATGATTGAAATCACAAGTTTGTATTAAAATGAATGTGATTCATCTCATTTATAAGATCCCTTTTAGCTAATCTAATATGTTTCACTTGTTATAATGTCCATAACGAATGATTTAAGTGATTCTCTTGATCACACATATCTAATTGTTCTTAATTTGTTGTTACATCTATATTGAATGATTTAGTTGATTGAAATCACAACTTTAAAAGAAAATGAATGAGATTCAAGTGATTCATTGCTCACTTATATTTAATCTAGTGTGTCTCACTTGTTATGACATCTATAATGAACGATTTAAATGATTGAAATCACAAGTTTGTATTAAAATGAATGTGATTCATCTCATTTACACGATCTCTTTTAGTCAATCTAATATGTTTCACTTGTTATAATGTGCAGAACGAATGATTTAAATGATCAAAATCTCTAGTTTACATTGGTAGAAATGGGACCAACGCATTTTTTTGATCCCTTATATCTAATCCAATGAGTCGAACTTGTAGTTACATCCCTAACGAATGATCGAAGAGATTGAAATTACAAGTTTGTATCAATACGAGAGGGATTTAATTGATTCATTTGATCAGACATATTTAATTCAACGTGGTTAACTTATTGTTATATTCACATTCAATGATTTAGTGGATTGAAATCACAAGTTTGTATGAAAATTAATGAGATTCAACTAATTCATATGATCCCTTATCGTTAATCTAATATGTTTAACTTGTTATAACGTCAATGGTGAATGATTTGAACGATTAAAATCAATAGTTTATGTAGATACAAATGAGGCCAACGCATTCGTTTGATCCCTTGAAACAAATTCAGTGAGTTGAACTTGTAGTTACATCTCTAACGAACGATCTATGAATTGAAATCCCATGTTCGTATCAATACGAGAGGGATTTAATTGATTCATTTGATCACACTTATTTTATTGAATGTAGTTAACTTGTTGTTACATTCACATTGAATGATTTTATGGATTTAAATCACAAGTTCGTATGAAAAGGAATGAGATTCAACTCATTCATATGATCCCTCTTAGTTAATCTAATATGTTTCACTTGTTATAATGTCCATAACAAATTATTTAAATTATCAAATTCTCTAGTTTATATGGATACAAATGAGACCAATGTATTTGTTTGATCCCTTGTTTTTTTTTTTAACGGCCAGATCTACGACTTTTTCTTACTTTTATGATTCTGGACCGAGGTCTTGAGGGGAAGAAGCCGAGCCTTATTTCTTTGATTTTGGGGCTCTTCCACCGTCCAAACTTAATGAAACTCGCTAAAATTAATCCTAACGATTGCCCAAATGAACCGAGACGTGTAAAAGGGCCTCTAAGGCAGATCTCACCGGAGATCCCTCCCCTGCTCTTGGGTATGCCAAGAGAAGAACCGAGAATAAAGATTCCGGCCTTAGAAACTCTGAACACAACTCTCGTTTCACACTAAGGAATCGAAAGTACTAACCTTATCAAGTTGTCCCATTGAAGTCGAGGGATGTCCCGCGCCTTCAACCTTCCCTTTTCTGGAATCAGCCTCTCAACTCCTTCGGGTGTAAGGAGAAGGCACTGATTTCAGGTTTTAATGAAAACCGGGAGGGGTACTTACGTGGTCAAGGGTGAATCCGCCGCCGGTGAGGAGGAGATCCGCCAATGCCGTGCCTTTGGGCCTTCGTCAAGGACGCCGGTGCTCCAAAGCTCTTCAAATGGGGAAGAAGACGCCACGGGTCAAGGGGGCGCGAGAGGGAGAAGATGCCAAGTTCACTCACACGATGAAGAAGACGGGAGACTTAGAGTTCGATGGTTTCCACAAGGGAAGAGTGCTAACCTCGCGAGGAGGAGAGGGAGTCCAAGACTCGAAAATGCTTTCAATTGATTAAAATTTGATATCTCCCTGTAGTTGGGGGCTAGGGATAAGCCCTGCATGTCTTGATTAAGGGAGTGAAGAGGATCCCTTAATTCCCAACTACGGTTTGGAGAGTCCGGAAATTGATAAGCTCTCCATCGCTCTGGGTAGAGTTTCTCAATTTAATTTCCCAGAGTTGGCAAGTTATGTTGCCGACCACCCTCCTTAGGATGTAATTGACGCTGAGCAGAGGTGAAGGTGGTCATGGTGCGTTGATCACCGGTTGCTCCTATTTCTAGCATCTCGCACCCATGACGATCCCCAATGATAATCATATTGTCTTCTTCGGATTCAGGGACGATTCCGTCCATTTCTGCTAGGAGTTCTTCATCTAGGATCTTTTGGATGTTAAGCGGCTGTGATCTTTGCTTACATCCGGTTTTACTAGAGCCTTCATTCTTTTTGTTAGAGGAGGCAACTACCTCTCTTCTAGCTTGTTGCTTGAAAAGAGTAAGTCCCTTGTCTCGGGCTCTATCTAGTTTGGCGCTTTCATTTGCTATCTCTTGAGTCGCCCATTGTTGGAGTTCCATTTGCGCCTTTTTGCTTGGAGACTCTAAAAGGATGTGATCCATACCACCCTCCTTAGGTTGGTTCTCGCTCGTAGAGATGCTAGGAGGTGGTAATAACCCGTTGTTGTCCGTTGCTGGATGTCCTGATGATTTAATCTCTGTTTGCTCACCCGCCTCTGAGTTTGGACGATACTGATTACTTTCCCTCAAAATTTCTGGTTCTACTGTCTTGGTAGGTAAGGGAAGTAATCCTTTGTGACTGCAAGTGGAGTCCTCTGTGTAAGGATTGGTCTTCCTAAGTGGTAGAAGACCCATGTGATGGACTCCTTTTTCAGACGATGCTTCTAGTCTAAGTTCTATTCCTTTCCCCGAAGTGTTCTGGTAGATGTGCCCTTGGTTTTCATTCTGTGTTCTGGGTTGAATCCATTTCATTGGCCATGTAGCACGGTTTACTTGCGCCGGACCAAGTATGCCTTTACTGTCTCTTGAAATGTTTGTGTTAATAATAGAGATAGGAGGGGCTCCGAGTATCCCTTTTTCCATGGGTATGGTTTCTGCACGAACTGATGGCTTGAGGGTGTTTGTATTGGTACACCCTTCACTTGGTAATACCCTTTTTTCATCGCTTGAAGATCCTGTGCTACTGTTAGAATCAGATTCAAACGAGGTTTCTTCTTTGCTCTCTTTACTAGACTTCGAATCAGACTCCTGTGGCACTATAGCCTGTGGTAATGGTTGCGCTGTCATTATGATCCGTAGGCTTAAGTCTCCCATAAGGATGAGTTCTCCGGGCTGAACTTGTTTCCTTGAAAAAGGTTCTATGTCTTTTCCCGCAACACTAAGTTTACACGTTTCAGTCATGTTTAAAATCCACATCTTACGGGTGTCTTTTTCAATTTCTATATCCAAGTGCCAATCCCTCATGCTTGGGTGTTGAATGACCACATGGCAGTAGGGTTCACTACCAACTTTGAAATAGATCCATTGTGGGCTTTGGTCCCAATTGATTCCTCGGACAAACCTTATTCTTCTCGTACATACTTCGTTCTCGTAGATGTTAAGGATGACGTCCATGGGTGACTCTAAACTTTCATCTTCTGAATTGGAATCACTGCTACCATTGATTGATTTAGAGGAAGTTTCCTCTTCATCTTCACTATCAGTCTTTGATTCTACATGAGGTTCGCTTTGCTTCTTGGTAAAGGGAGAGGGTTTTTCTTTTGTCACAAAGCAACGATTCAAATACCCAACCTGGACAGCTTCTCTAGGGTAGACTCGCTCCCATGTTCTGTATTTCACCTCGTGTCCAGCCACAATTAATCTACTTGTGTGTGCGGTTTTGGTGATCCACACGGCTTGGGTTTCCTTGTTGATGGCAAACTCAAAGTGTTGTCTTTGTATAGTAGAGTGTCAGAACAACAAATCACAGTCGGGATCACTACCGGCTGTGAGATACATCCATTTTGGACCGTAGTCCATTTCTTGCCTTGGGACCAGTAGGGTGTCCCTCACGAGTTCTCCATTTCGATGGGTGCATAAGAATATATCCATTCAGCTCTACTAGACGGCACTACAATACGTCTTCTATTCTAATAATCAAACTGCTGAAGCAAACACACCAAAACGTCTAAGGACTGCTACTATCTTGCTGCAACAAAACTGACCCACTAAAACCAAACTGCTCTCAATCTGCCCGCACTGATTATTCTGCCTGTGTGCGTTAAAGGAGGTGAAGCAAGTTCACCTGTCACTGCACCCACCTGGTGCCTCGGTGACTAACTCTTGCTCTCAGCCGGGCCTGCCAATAAGGCCTAAAATGGTTACCTAGATACCCACCAAATTTGGGCTCAATCAGATCTCAGGAAGCCTCTGAACAAATTGACTTATTCCGTCGGACTGGTACCCGGACAGGCTCTGTCCGATCAGGCCACTTTGCCAAAAACACGTTCAAAACTAATAGTTTTGGGCCCAATCACGTCTGGTGGTCTAAACAACTTTTGTAGAGTTTGAAATTACGAATCTGTCCACCAATTTTGAGGCTAATCCGATTTCGTTTGCCACCTGAAATCGCCGATATACTGCCGCAGACTGTCACAGTCCAGAAAACCGAAATCCGTCTAACTCTGAAACTGAAAATGCTGAAATAAAATCTGTCCTCTTCTGCCTTTCGCTGCTGAATCTTCAAAGCCAAGTGAACTTAGAGTCCAGATTTTCACCTCAAGACGGTTCGGATACCAATTGTTAGGCATGTCACCAGTTGGGCTAGTAAGTCCGAACCAAGTACGTCCTAGTTCCCAAAATCTTCTTGAGGTTCTTCCCTAAAACCAAAAATCCTAAACAAATTACACAAGTGTTCTACCCGGCTAGACAAACCCCGGCGCAAACCCTTTAGGACTGGATTACAGGTAAGGTTAATCCCTTCCCAATACCTAACTACGGCCAATCCTACTACAAAAGAACTATGGGGCTGTGAGGCTTTACAATTTCGCGCGATACAATTCTTAAAACACTCACAACTCACTCCAAACCATGCAAACCATAAGCTAACGGCCAAACCATTCCCAACAAAAGCAAATAGGTGGTCTAGCTCCTTGCGGTCGTGTCTTGGGCAAGAGGCCCTCGAGGTACCACGGTAGGGAACAGGGCCGAAGCCTGGGCTAAAGCAATAAATTAAGCAAACTACTATCCTTCCTAAAACATAAAGCAAAAACACCCACCCGAAGCTACAAGGGGGTTAAGAAAGCGTTACCGGCCAAGGGGCTGCCTTGGCAAAGCCGGATAGATGACCCGAGGCGAAAGCCAATGCCTTCAGGTATTGCAGCTCACGGTACTAGAAGACCGGCTGAGGAGTGCCTCCACGGAGAACGCTGCTCGAGAGTAGGGCCGGTGGGAAGCGCACGGCCTGGCGCAGGCGAGGGACCGGCGGGAAGCGCACGGTCTGGACAGCCGCCTGCTGTCCGGTGCCGAAGGGTGGCGCGACCGCCTGTTGCCGATGGCGCGGGCTGCGGGTCGCGAGGGATGCCGCTGTCGAGTAGCGACGGTGCCGCTGGACGTCGAGGTGGCTCGGCCACGCGCGTCGGAAGGACGCCGACGAAGAGAGGCTGTCGAGGAGCGGGCCGGGCAGAGCTAGCGAGGCTTAGTCCTAGCTAAGGCTGGGGCTCGGCTTGGTGCGATAGGGCCCTATGGGGTAAGCTGGTCTAGTCAAGAGAGGCTAAGGGTCGGGGTCGGCCAAGGGAACTTGGGCTTAGGTGCGGAATGGGTGACCTAACTAGTAGGTGGGCCTTATCCGGTTTGACTAGAGGTGAC